>CANXYI011507281.1:0-15601 GCA_948208565.1 Hura crepitans
TTTAGTAGGACCACTACACACCTATATGTGGCTATATTGATACTAAAATATTTGATTATTTCATGTGGGTGCAACCAATGGGAGGACTAACAACTACTACTGCACATAATCTCGAGTGGGTGCGGATACTGAGATGTTTAACAGGACCATTGCACATTACTAGCTAGTGTAGTAGCATGAAGGTCCAAAATATGGGTTATTGCATAATGTGATATTGATATCCAGTACTTGGATATGTGTCTTCCAAATATGGGCTAAAAAGTATAGATGACATAAAAGTGGTATGGAATCATAAAGCAAATAAATGTACCGATATAGGTTAATTACTTAAAAACTTAGTAAACGTAATCTAATATAGTATTGATATTATAATTAAGTTAACTAACTTCAAAACTAACATACAAACTTGGAAAAGACTAGCTAGGATTACACATGGCAACTTAAGATAGGCAAAGGTCATAAAAGAGTTAAGTACATAAAAGTTAAGGAATACACATAAACATTAATTATACCACAACTTAAAATGATTCACGAATAATAACATAGATAGGAAAGGATGTATAAATGTTAAGTGACATGATTAACAATAAAATGCATGTGTGCCATGATTGCTTGTACTTATGTGTGCATATCGACAAAATATTATGCTTAGTGCATTGTGTTTTCTCAATGTGTAGGTTATAGATAGGTCCAGCTTCAAGTTCAGCCTCAACATTGTAGTGTGGTGTGGATAGCCTCAACTTGGTATATCTTTGTATTTCCTCTGTGTGATATAAATATAGATAGTGGCACTCATATGTATATATATGAGGTATGGGTCTATTATAGTGTTCTGTATGTATAGTTTATTAGACACACTGGTTATGTAAACTAAACTGATAAATAGTAATGATGTATGATTAATGTATGATATGTAATAATTGATATATTGTGATATCAAGATCATGATGTATGTAGTGATTGATGTTACTATATGTGCTATTGATTGATGATGTTGGAGGGTAAGGAGGACCTAAGAGATTGATTTTGAATTAGAAACCTTATAAAATTGTATTTTTCACATGTTTATTTCTGGATATGTCACTGGATAGTCATTATGCTACCGAATTTTTTATCAAAATGTCTTAGTAAGATCTTATGCATTTAAACACATAACACTAGTTTTAAAGCTACACATGAGCCCTAGATGCTCATGATGTATGTATCTAATAGGATAATGAAAAGATAATGGTAAAATTGGTTAATATGCAATCTCTTCTTTAGACTGGCAACAGTTCGAGTAGGAGGTGTAACAATATGCCATCTCTCATTTGGATCCAGCTAACGGGTTCGGTGAGGGCTATCACATTTAGTGGTATCAAAGCTAGGTTGAGGCATTCTTAGGTTATATATAAGTGCCCTAAGGTGGTTCACATATACACATACATCACACAATACCACACTACTTGCTAATATTTATTTTTTGATATAGATTAAAGATAAGTGATTAAAGGTCTCGTGCAAGAGCAGAGGATGTGTAATTACCCCTACCAGTGTGCAAGAGACAATAAGTTCATTAGCACATACACCTAGTGTTATAACACAACTAGCACCAACACAGCCTGCACAACCCATATAGTTGGTGTAAGTACAATCAGCCTTAATACAGTAGATGGTCAATATTTTCAAATAGGTTGCTATAGCCATTACTCCTCCTCTACCACTAGTACTATAACAACCACCAGTGCCACAAGCCCTCTAGGAAACCTACCTAAAATGTGTGGAAAAGATGAGGACAATTGATTTTTTAGGCATAGATAAGGATGATTCAGCAATAACAGAGTATTGACTTGAAAGCATAAAAAGAATATTAGAGCAATTGAGGTGTAAACCAAAAGAGACCCTAATTAGTGTCATGCCTCTATTACAAGAAGAAAGGTTCCACTAGTGGTAGATAGTCTTTAAGAGGAAAGTAATAATAAATATTGCCTAGGAGTTCATTCTTTAGGAATTGAAGAAGTGATATATTATAAAAGGCTATCTAGAGAAGAAAAGGTAGAAATTCTTAGATCTAAAGCAAAGAGGTAGGTTGGTATTAGAATCTGAGAAAGAGTTTATGAGGCTTAGTAGATATGCAATAGTCATTATACCTATTGAAGAGGAAATATGTAAGAGGTTCAAGAAGGGCCTCAACATAGACATTAGACTCTAAATAGTAGTAAATAAGATCTAGGAGTTTTTTACACTTATTGCTGTTGCATATACTATGAAGGATATACTTCAAGAAAGGTGGGAGAACTTCTAGATGAAAAGGTCCTTCAAAATGGGCCAGACTAGCTTAGTGTTATAGCCTAGCAAGAAGCAAAAAGGAGGCTATAACACCTCAGTAATAAAAAGATCAATCTTTACCTATAGATTGGGCCCAATAGTGTAATTTAAACCTCATCAATAATAGAGGCTAGCCACCCGTGCTCTAATCTCCATGGCTAAGAGTGCATTTCTAGTATATAGTACCTATGGTAGGAGATGTAGAGGCATATGTTAGAGGTTAATCCTAAGAGCATGTTATAGATATGGCTCAAAAGGCCACTACTTAAAGGATTGCCCACTAAGGCCAGACTCTAAGATTCTTCACCTACTTTAGCTAGGAGCCAGAGAGAGTAAAGTAGAGAGGGTAAGAACTAGTCAAAAGCCTTGAGTAGAGACAAGCTAAAGGACTGAGGTAAGGGTACTGGCTTGCCAGCATGTAATCCTAACTAAATAAGAGATAAATTCCCCTGATATGATTGCTGGTACTTTTTATTTCTTTAACTCATCTCTTTTGGCATTATTAGACTCAGAATCTACACACTTTTACATATGCACTATAGTAACATAAGATAAAGGCCTTTAGTTAGTACCTTTAGATAATAAAATCATGGTTAGTAACCTAATAAGACAAAATGTGATAATGAATAGAGTGTATAGAGATTGTCCATTAAACATACAGAGACACACCTTCCCTATTAATATGATTGAAATACCTTTCAATGAATTTGATGTTATGTTAGAAATGAATTGGCTTTCTAGACATAATGCAATAGTAAATTACAGATAAAAGAGGCTTACTTTTCTAATAGTAAAAGAAGAGGAAATTACAATAGTGAGTGAAAGAATTGACTTCTTATTCAATATGATCTTCGCAATAGTAGTAAGGAATCTAATCCGAAAGGTTATCAAGCATATTTAGCACACTTGGTGGATACTAAATAGATAAGGCCTAATGTTAGCTAGATTCCAATGGTGGTTGAATTTCCTTACTTTTTTAGATGAATTACTAGGGTTGCTAGTAGAACCTGAGATAGAATTTGCTATTAATGTGTATCCAAGCACATCACTTATATCAATAGGCCTTTACAGAATGGCACCTAAAGAGTTAAAAGAATTCAAAGTGCAATTGAAAAAGCTATTACATAAAGGGTTTATCTAACCCAATGTCTCACTTAATGGCTGTGCATAGACTACAGGTAGCTTAATAAGGTGACTATTAAGAACAAATACCATTTGCCTAGAATTGATGATCTGTTTGACCAATTGAAAGTGTCCAGTGTCTTCTCCATAATTGACTTAAGATTTGGGTACCATCCACTCAGAATAAAAGAATTTGACATTCTGAAGATAGTTTTTCATATTAGGTATGGACATTAAGAATTCTTTGTGATGCCATTTAGACTAACCAATGTCGTTGTAGCATTTATGGACAAGATGAATTGGATTTTCTAACCATACCAGGACCAGTTTATGGTGGTATTCATTGATGACTTCCTGGTGTATTCTAAAACTAGAAAGGAACATGAACAATTCCTCATACTAGTATTGCAAGCACTAAGAGAGAAAGAATTGTATGCCAAGTTGAGTAATTGCAAATTCTAGCTAAATAAGTTAGCACTTTTAGGACGTATAATGTTAGCAAAAAGAATTAGGGTGGACCTAGTAAAATTAAAGCTATCCTAGAATGGAAACCTCTAAAAAATGTGATAAAAATTAGAAGCTTCTTAGGGTTAGTAAGATATTATAGATGATTCGTTAAGGGTTTGTTATTGATTACTACTCCTATGACATGTCTATTAAGAATAGATGTGAAATTTGTCTAAGATAAAAAATGCCATAAAGAGCTTTAACAAATTAAAGGCTATGTTAACAAAAGCACCAATTCTTACTTAGCTAGAACCCTAGAAAGAGTTTGTCAATAATAATGCCTTATATAATGGGTTAGGATATGTGCTAATGCAAGATGGTCAAGTGGTAACTTATACATCTAGATAGCTAAAACCACATGAGAGGAATTACACCACCCATGATCTTGAATTAATAGCCATTTATTTTCACCATGAAGATATAGAGGTACTACCTATACAATAAAGATGCTACGTTCACATAGACCATAAAAGCATTAAAAACTTGCCTACCCAGAAAAAATTATACTTAAGGAAATAGAGATGGATGGACTTAATTAAAGATTATGATTATCTGATCGACTACTATCCTTGAAAGGTAAATGTAGTACTAGATGTATTAAGCTGTAAGCTTCAATGCAACCTAAAGGAAATAAATGTTTATTTATAATATTAAGAAGATAAAGATAGCTAAATTATAGATAAAGCCTAACCTAGTCAAACAAATGAAAGAGCTACAGTAAGCTAATGAACAACTTCAACACATAATAGGTGTAATTAAAAAGGGGAAGCCAACTGAGAAAGAAATTAAAGCAAATTAATGTATGTATTACCATAACAAGCTAAGTGTACCTAATGGAGAAGACATTAAGAGGCTGATAATAAAGGAAGCACATAATTCTCCTTACGCTATGCATCTTGAGAGCACCAGGATTTAAAACTTTATTATTGGTAGCTAGGAATGAAAAAGGATATAGCAAAGTATGTGACTAGATGCCTTATTTGTTAGCATGTGAAAGCTAAACACTAGGTTTCTTCTAGATTGCTCTACCCTATGGTGATACTAGAATGGAAATGGGAAAGGGTCACCATGGAGTTCATAATAGGGCTACCTATGACAAAGAGTAAATATGACATAGTGTGGGTGATTGTAGATAGGTTGACTAAAACAACACACTTCATTCCAATAAGAATGGATTACTCCTTAGAGAAACTTAGGTAGTTTTACATTAATGAAATTATTAGACTACATGGAGTGCCAGTATCCATCATCTCATATTGAGACTCAAGGTTCATATTTAAATTCTAAAAAAAATTACATGATGCCATGGTACTCTACTCACCTTTAGTATAACATTTCCTCTATAGAAAAAAGACCAATCAGTATGAGTGATTTAAATTTTGAAGGACATGTTGAGTAGTTATGCCATTGAATTAAAAGGCAATTGGGATAGATATTTTTCATTAGTAGAATTTGCATACAACAACAATCATCAAGCAAGTCTGGAAATGACACCTTTTGAGGCACTATATGGGAGAAAATGCAAAATAATATTGTGTTAGATAGAATTGGGAGAAATTAAGCTAATAAGGCAAGATTTGATTAAGGATGAAGAGGAAAAAGTCAAAGTCATTAGAGATTAACTAAAAGCAGCAATAGACTAATAGAAGTCTTATTCTAATTTAAAGAGGGGGCCCATTGAATATGAAGTCGAAGACAAACTCTTTATGAAGGTATCACCATGGAAGAAGATACTTTGATTTTAGATGAAAGGAAAATTAAGCCCTAAATTCATTAGGCCATATGAGGTGGTTGAACACATTAGACAAGTAGAATATATACTAGCATTACATCTAAAACTATAACAAATCCATGATGTTCTCCATGTGTCAATACTAAGAAAGCATAAATTATACCCTTCTCATATACTTTCAACTGAGGAGATCTAGGTACAATTAGATCTATCATATGAGGAAAAACCGATCCAGGTCTATACCTAAGAGGTAAAAGAGATGTACAATAAAATAGAGCCATTGGGGAAGGTGTTGTGGTAGCACCACGATTCATAGGAGGTAACATAGGTAAGCGAACAGCAAATGAGATAGCATTATCCATAACTATTTGAACCAGGTAAATTTTGAGGATGAAATTTCTTAAGAGGGGAAGGAATTGTAACACCTAAAAATTTTGATTTTATGAGTAGTACTTCTTGAGGCATAAATAGTGTTTCTCAAGTAACTAAGTTACAATGAGAAGACTAATAGAGAGTACTAGTCATAAAACTTTGACAGGCAAAATAATAATGAAAATGAAGTAATTAGCACTTTTCACTAAACCAATAAATTATTTTACACTGATATCTAGTGAATAGTGACCCTAGTTTATATGATGTTGGAAAATGGCCGAGATATGCTAGATTGACTTGAAAATAGCATACTTTGAAGGTCAAAAATTCTAAATTGTTCAACAGTGGTAGGATTGGAATTTTTGAGGTCGATTGATTTTTAAATTGAATTTTTAATTACGCAAGTGAATAGTTAACTTAATTCCCTTTGGAATTTTGACTTTTGATTTTAGGGGTCTTTAATTAAGGAATTCATTAACTTATGGCACTAAAAGCATGATTTTTAGAGATTTCTAACATTTATTTAACATTTTTGAAGTTTAAAACATATATATATTTAATCAAGGTCATCTAGTTGCCACATGGTGTGATCATTGCCATTTATCCACATAATATAAATATGTTATAGTGTTTTCATATGTATTGTAGTTATATAAGCTCATCTTCCTCCCAAAAATCCCTAAAACCAATGCCACCTCCCATACTCTCTCTTTTCCCTACTTTTCTTCATTTCTCACCTGAAACACCATAAAGTCCTTCAAATTTTAGATGGAAATTGATCTTGATGATTTTTAAAATTCAATTTAAGACTCAATTTTGTAAGAAAAAGAGGTTTTAAAGTGAAATTGCATAATTTAAAGTTTAGGGTTTTGAACCCCTAAATTGAACTTAGCCTTGAATTAAATCTGAAGTATTTTTTTAGGTAACTAGAGGCACTCTAGATCATGTTATGCTTTTATTTTCAAATTTGGATATGTATATATTTTTCTATGAATTTTTCTAATCTAATGACATATGTTGGAAATAAGAGAACACTAAAGGGAATGAGAATTGAGGTAAAGAGAAGCTGTGAAATTGATCTCGGGTCATCATAGAACATATTTGTAAGTTTATTTGATAAAATATGTGCCTTAACTATAAGTTGTGAAAATTCCATAATAACATGTATTTAGGCTTAGGATGACCCTAGAATTGGTTCCTAGGGTATTTCAGAGTTTAATAGGTCTTAATAAACTTAACTGACTGAAAAAAAGAGGAAAACAAGCTAAATATGGGAGATTGAAAATAGTGATTGTAATATGGAACTTTAAAGACATAGTGGGAATTTTTTAAATTCTTGTATAATGGATGACATTTGTAGTTTAATGGCCTAGAATGAATGATTGTAACTTGTATCAAGAATATACATTGATTATTGCATGACATAATACATGTGTAATGCATGGAACAAGTATGTGTGTGTGATAACATATAAAATGCAATAATGTTAATCAATGGCAAATGATGGATGATAATGTATATAAAGAAATGGTAACACGACTATGATGATGTGAAATGGCAATGTACCTAATAATTCTCATAGCATCAAATACATGATGTAATGTCAATAAGTATTATCAAGTAAACACTTGATTCAATACTAATATAAGATTGGGAATATGAACCACGTAAATAATGAATGATGAAAATAGAATGATAATGGCCCATGTGTATTAGATAACTTACTGGATTAGTTGACCAATACACTAAGGGATATTGTAGCTAATAGGACACTTCAACATCATTGATATTGATGAGATTGATACTTCAATATACTTGATTATATATATTATACGGGTGTAGCTACGGGGAGGTTTGATAAAACTATTGCCCATATTCTTAAGCGGGTATAGCCATTGGGATATTCAATAGGACTACTGCTCACCTATATATGGCCATATTGATTTTACTTGAATATTTGATTATTTCATATGGGTGCAGCCATTAGGAGGTCCAACAAGACCATCACACATAATATTAAGCGGGTGTGGCTGACAAGAGGTTTAACTAGACCATTGCACATTACTAGCTAACACAATAGCATGGAGGTCCAAAATGTGGGCCATTGCATAATGTGTTCTTGATATCCAATATTTAGATATATGTCTTCCAAATATAGGCTAAAAAGTATAGATGACCTAAAAGTTTTATGAAATCATAAAGCAAATGAATGAATAGATATAGGTTAGCGACTTAGTAAATATAATTTAATCTCGTATTGATATTAAAATTAAGTTAACTAACTAGGTAACTAACTTGTGACTAACATACTGACGTGGAAAAGACTAGCTAGGATTACACATAGGAATTTGAGATAGGTAAAGGTCGCAAAAGAAGTTAAGTACTCAAAAGTTATGGAATACATATAAATTATAATTATACCACGACTTAAAATGATTCTAAAATAATAACATAGACAGGGAAGGATGTATAAATGTTAAGTAACATGATTAACATTGAAATGCATGTGTACCATGATTGCATGTACTTATGTGTGCATATTTTATCTAGTATACCACTAACCATTATGCTTAGTATATTGTGTTTTCTTGATGCATAGGTTGTTGATAGATCTAGCTTCCAGTTTAGCCTTAATGTAGTGGTGTAGTGCAGAAAGGCTCAACTTGGTATAACTTTGTATTTTATGTATGCAATGTAAATATAGATAGTGGCACTCATATGTATATACATATGGTATGGGTCTAGTGTAGTGCTGTGTATGTACAGTTTATTAGACATACTTGTTATTTAAATTAAACTAGCGAATAATAGTGATGTATGATTAATGCATAATGTGTAATCACTGATATATTGTGATATTAAGATTGTGGTATATGTTGTGATTGATGTCACTGTATGTGTTCTTAATTGATGACATTAGAGGGTCAAAAAGACCTAGGATATTGACTTTAAGTTGGAAATTTTCTTAAAGTTTGTTTTTTATAAGTTTATTTCAAGATATGTCACTGGATAATTGTTATGCTATCAGATTTTTGTCTAAATGTCTCAATATGATCTTATGCATTTAAACTCATAACACTATTTTAAAAGCTACACATGGTCCATATATGCTTATAATGTATGCAACCAATAAGGTAATAGAAGGATAATGGTAAATTTGGTAACATGCCATCTCTTATTTGGATAGGCAATTATTTGGGTAAGAGGCATCATAAGATGCTATCTCTCATTTAGATCTGACTATCGGGTCGAGTGAGGTGTGTCATATATTTTAAAGGATACACATATATAATTGAATAATACGACAAAGGATTGAGACATTTGTGAGTAAGGATATAATGGTTAAGGATGGAATAGAACAAAGAGAAGAATCAAACTCAGGAATATAGATGGAACTAGTTATATAATATTGTTCTTTATAAGGAATTGTTAAAGTGATCATACTAGCGAATGATTGGTTGCTAAGAATCTATGGATCAGAATGGTATAACAAAAGCATGATGGCCTTATCGTGTGAGAAAAAATCAAATAAATAGTAATAGATGTATATGTATTATAAAATTCTAAGAATTGCCTAAGAGCATAAGTAAAGAAATGATTAATTCAATAAGTGATTAGAAGAAATAAGCTTAAATAGTCGGATGATTTAAAGAAAAGAAAGGTTGTTCTATGAAAAGAAAGTTATAAGATATGTATAAAGAAGTATGAAAATAGGATGAATCAGAAGGAGAAATACTAACAAATATCAAAGTATAATAAGACCATGGGAATTTTATGTATGAAATCCTTTTATGAATGGAAGAAATGTAACATTAGAAAATCCCGAGATTATGAGTAATGAATCTTAGGGTCATGAATAGTGACACTAAGGATATAAGTAGAGTTCATTGATCAATAGAATATGTTATAAACAAGTTGTGCGTGCAATTTGGTATGAAAATAAAGATGGTTGAATGATTAAATGGTTAATAACAAGTATGTTTATGAATAGTATTTCTCGAGTTCCAAGTAACATTAATGTCATATGATTAAAGTATTAATTAAGAGACATTTTTGGACAAATTTTGGAATAGAAATGAAGTCATTAAGATGGACAAAAAATATGAATAAAGTTTTATAATAGTATACAGTGACTAGTAACACAGTTAAAGTTAAATCGTAAAATATTTTGTTCTTGGTCAAATATACTCAGGAATATTACATCCTTAGGCTTAAATATTCTAAGAAGTATAATGGGATTGAGTTGGAATTTTTGAATTTCGAGAAGTATTTTATTAAAGTCAATCAAAGTTTGAAGTATTAGTTTCAAATAGTTTTCAAGGTTTTTTAGCACAATTTGCTCGAGCCTTTTGGGTCGTATTTTAAGTGATTTTATATGTCAAATGAGGGCTTAAAGTGGAAGGAAAATATTAAATAGATATGGGAAAAGGGGGACCAATGGATCTTGAAAACTTAAAATCTCAACCTTTAATTTAGAAGCTTATATAAGTGGTCAAATGGGTGGTCAAAGAATGAATAATCCTTCTTCATCTTCTTCCTTTTTTTGCCAATGCCACCTTCCTCTTACTCCTCTATTTTTCTTCATTTTCTTCTTACTTTAGCTCTCTTTTGAGAGTCTAAAGTCAAACCATAGCCCTTTAAAGCTCTAATGTGGTATCCTCTTTAAGTATTATGGAGTAGAAGTGAAGATTTTTAGAGTTTAAATGTATGGTGAATAGTAAACCTTTTTTGAGTAATTAATTCATTTAAGATTTTGGCATTTTTTTATTATGTTTTGAGGTCACAATCAAGGTTTCCTAAGGTTAATTTAGAAATTACAAATTCATTATGGATTTTTATTTATATATATGTTGTATGCTTGTAGAAAGAGAAGTTCGAGAAAGGGGAAAGATAAAAAAGGCTTATTAAGGCTTTAAAGAGTATTTTAAAGCTAATTGTTTAAGTGTATCCAATATATTATTCCTAAGGTTAATTATATATGTGTTAAAGTGTGATATTAATGCCTTTAATGAATGTTTATTGATGTAAAATGGTTTTTAAGTACGCTTGGTAGTTAAAATAAGATTAATGCTAACTTATATGATGCTAATATGATAAAACCAAGATAAGTATATAAGGTATTAAAGTAGGCCAAAAATTAAGTGTGTTTTAGTGTGAGTGATTTAATGAGATATAAAATATAATTGAGTAATAATGTTAAAGAATGATATTATTATGTATGCTTATGTGTTAAGGTGGTAAAATGTTAGTTCCAAGCCCTAGAGCTTATGTAATAAAGATGTATTCATGTATTTAAACCTTGTGAAATAATTTAATAAGGCATTTCTCTTTATATCATTTTACTTTTATATATTACTTATAATTGTTTGCAATGTCTTAAATAATGTTATAAAGTCATTGGTATAAAATCACAGTGTAAAGAAAATATGAAGTGTTCATAATATGAGATTCTTATTACACACAAATGTGAAAATGCATAAATATCCTTAATTATAGTATTAACAAGATGGGACATTGTTAATGCAGATAGATTAGCAGATGTTATACTTCTTGATTGGATCTAGTAGTAATTCTGACAAGAATAAGCATAAAGACACTTAGAGTTAATTTGTGGTTGCTTACTTGGGAAGTAAGTATATTAAAGGCTTATCATGAGATCTTTAAATGGATACTTAATCAATGTCAGTGAAAGTTTCTCTCATATCAGTAGTGTAAGTATCCTTAAACTTGTGATCACTAACCATCGTAAAAATGGAATGACATACTTTGACTACAAAGCTTTTACTTCAAACAAAAAGTATACATAGTGAGGTGTTTAGGTATGGCATGAAATATTTGAAGATAAGGTAGTAATCAGCAATAGATTTAGCAACCCGAATTATAGTGGGGACTTTATCTCACAGTTTTGATTAGTAATTTTTATTAAGGAATCTTTGGCTAAAGTAAAGAGCCATGTTTGAATGGGATTGAAAAAAGGCATCATTAGAATAAAGGTGAAAATATCATAACAAACATGATTAAGGCTTAATTAGATATAC
Organism: Hura crepitans; assembly: GCA_948208565.1. NCBI lineage: Eukaryota > Viridiplantae > Streptophyta > Magnoliopsida > Malpighiales > Euphorbiaceae > Hura > Hura crepitans. The sequence continues at coordinate 12,079 of CANXYI011507281.1, forward strand.
TTAGTTAAGCTTTAACTTGACATAAGTCCATACTCAAAACTAGATGGGATAAAAGATGGTGAAAGGAGTTTGTTAGACTATAACTAGATATGAAAGGCTAAAGTCAAATCACTTGACTTTTCAATACTTGGATAGTCATGATTCATATCTAAATACCTCTTTTGACTTGTACATAAGTGATATATCAATTAGAGAATTGATATTGATTAAATGAGATTGAATTTATAGAGTTCTAGTTAGACTAAAACTTTATTTCACTATGTGCTGCCAAGTTACATAAAAAAACCCATAAGGTTAGACATTTAAAGAAGTAAAAAGGAGATTAAATGAGATTTAATGTTCTAATGATATAGGATATCATTATAAGATGAATTAAGAAGAAGAAATAAGCAAATGGGTGTGGGCCCTAATTGCAATTGTGTAGTCCAAAAATTTAGGTTTCTTAAATTTGGCCTTGTTAAGTCTAAAGTTTGATTGTTTTAATATATGATTTATTACTCACTTTTAAAGAGTTAAAAGGGCATTAAATTAGACCCATTATTAAACCTAAATAGGATCTTGGTGACCTATATAGGATTATTGAATGTGGGGCCAAATCAGAATGTGTATAAGGACCTCTCTAAGGCCCATACACATAAGGCAAAAATAGACCAAATTCATAGGCTTGTTCTCAGCCAAGTTAGGTTTTCTTTTAAATGTTAAAACCTTATCCAATTCGGGTTATTTTAAAAGTATAGATATCCCTTTATTGCTTTAGCCTACACATGCATAATCTTCTATTAAATATCATGCATAGAATAATTAGAAAAAACTCAATTTCTTCTCTTTTTTTCTTCCTCACAAAATTTCTACTAGCACCTTGAATTTTATATAGCTCACTTCTATTTGCTTCTTCTATAAATTACCTTAGAGGTTTTTCCAAAGAGGATCACTATGTTTTGTGACAACCTAGTGTGAATAGCTTGTGAGAAGGAATCGGTTATAATCGTTAAATACATTGAACACTGCTTAAACTATCAATTAATGATGATTTTTAAACCATTTGTGTTCATTATCATTGCCTTTTTTTCTCAAAATTTTTTATTTCTCACTATGTATGTTTGAGAAAAACCAACATTGGTATCAGAGCTTGGTTCACATATGATTTAAATTATATGAAAATTATAGTTACGATTGATATGTATGATATGTGATATTATGTGATTCGATTCATTTTGAGTTTTTTTATTTAATTTTTAAAGTTTGGATTTGTTTTAATATGATTAAATATGAATTTCCTATGTTTTTGCTTCTATGACCAAATCAAATTTTTGGTTCTATGCATGTTTCATCAATCGGTGTTTAAATGAGCAAAATCCTTTTATTTACATAGGGAGGTATGCCCAATTTTATTTTGTGCAATTCATTTGAAAAAAATTTTTCATAAATAATTTAATTTGATATATAATGAATTAAAATGTGAATTTGATTCATGTCATGTGTACGTAAAATTTAAAATTGCACAATTTAAGAAAACAATTGAAAATTGTTTCTAACCTATTGGGTAACATATGATGTTTTTATTAATCTAATTGATTTCTAATATTTATAGAATCAAAATATCATACATATGAGATTTTTATGATGTCAATTAAATGTTTCTAAGTGGTGAAAAATTATTTACAAATCAATTGAATTGATAAACTTGCTTAAATGTCAAGATTGTCACGTTTTTGTTTCAATTGATGCTCAATTTTTTCACTTTAATTTGCCATGGGTTTCACTACTCAAAAGGGAAAATTTTATAGATAAGATTGATTATTTCTAATCCAAAAGAGTTTTAATGGCTTCTAGAAGTGATCCAAAGTGGTTTGGATCAATTTCAATACTTTAAGTTACAAATGGTTTCGCAATCAACTTGAATTCGATTCTTGTGATTAATTATTTGGAAATTTTTAATTAAATAAAATTAAATATGATTTGATTTTGTGTTTCTATAAATACATGTTATGTATCATTATAAAATTAATTAAATTAAATTAATTTTTGATTTATTTGTTCAATTTCCTAACATGTTAGCCAAATTTTCTACATAAAATTGTATTTTCTAGTGGAAATTTAATCATAATATGAAATTAACTTATTTTTCTAATGTGATTAGGATTTCAAATTGGTTAAAAGAATTATGAATTGTTCTAATCCAATTGTGGTAAGTTTTACCAAATTGTGATTGGGATGTGGCCATCTTTTCTATGCATAATATCCGTTTACATGTATAAAAGATAATTATTTTCTTGCTTCATGTGATTTTAACCATTTTAATTCTAAAAGGTTTGGAATTAAATGAACATGGAAATGTGATTTAGTTATTTTTAATGTATTAATTAAAATTACATTGCATGATTAATATGACTGATATTTAATGTTTGAAGCTAAAAAATGTGATTGATAAAAAATGATGAATTGATACTTGTTTTATAAGTGTTATAATTCTAGAAATCAACCATAATCAACATTTTCAATATTTGATGCATGTGATGCATTAGATATGTATGTTAAGGGTGTATGATTAACATGATGACTAGTTATGAGCTTACAACCAATATGATTGATCTATATTGCATGGATTTTTCTTTAACAAAATTAGGCCTGCATGTCCTAGCCTTTTCTCTTAGTTTTCTTTATACTTCTCTTCTCATCTAACTCCCTTCACATGTAACATGAGGTATATGTAATTATATATAATGTAATTAGATTACATAGGGTTATAATAAGATGATGAAATGTAAGGAGTAAAATACAGAAGAAGGCCTACTAAGGAGGTATAAGAAGAAATAGATAGCAATATTCTTTATTTCTTTTTCGATTTGTAGCTTATGCATACTACCTAAGGTATAACCCTAATTGATTTCCTTGGTTTAGGAAATCAAATTTGTAAAAGCCCATAACTAGGTGATATATATTTAATGTGATTAATTATAATGCATGATCTAATATGATTAAGTATGCATGACAATGCCAAAGCATGTAATAACCATGATTGATAAGACTTAATTGGAAGAAATCCCTTAATAATATAAAACATGTAAGCCTTCTATTAATATGAGTTAAACCAAAGTGCTCTTTTGTATTGGGCTATTAGGCATACTCAAGCCCATGCTACATTTGATATGCTTAAATTATATTAATGGGTCCATCATAACAAGGTTATTAGTATGTTTAGCATACTCAAGGCTAATAATAATAAGGCAAGATTAGGGAAATATGTATATAACACATATACACCAAGTTTTGGTGACCCAAAGATCAGTAGTTACATATGATGCAATTGTTATGTGATGCATACCATTTAGTTAACAATTAGGTTTGTTGAGCATACTTATGGCTTTGATCTTAACAAAAATGGATACTAACCTGCTAGGAAATCTTTCAATAGGCTTTCCTAGATTAAATAGTAAGCACAATTAATTTATAATAAAATAATAAGAGTAATGCATGATTTCTACAGACCTTAAAATTATTGTATACATATACATGATAATAC
>CANXYI011507335.1:0-12659 GCA_948208565.1 Hura crepitans
CTGTGGACTTTATCATGCTTATACTTAAGGGAACTAAGTCCATGCAGACCTTATCATGCTTACGATCAAACTCATTTAAAGCTAACTAACACAATAAAATGTACTTAATGTGACCATGAGTATTAATACTCCATTACACCTTTCATCACAATGGCCTACTCTTCATGATCTAAAGTGGGAATAACAAAGTATCACCTCACTGACAAACCAATCTTTAGAGATCATAGACCTATAGAAATAATACCAAACAAATAATGGACCTCAGATATTACCTGAATAAGTGTCCTCTTCAAGCAATAGCATGAATGTGTGAAGGCTTTAAGAGGAAAGTTTGGATTGTTTGGTGAATAGATCTATGATTATTTTTTGGATACTCCAAATTTATGCATGTGTTTAGGAAAGTAATTTTCAGCCTCTTTTCTCTTTGGTTAAAGAGAAGTATTTATATTTAGGTTTTCAGGTTTCTTTTTCATCTAGAAAGGAGTCCCAATCCTAATAGGATTCTGTCCAAAAAACTTCTTCCGTCGATAAGTCCATGTGGACTTATTCTTACTAGTTCGCGCGGACTAAGCTTTAGCATGCTGGTGCGTGAGCTTTGTGGGTTGAGTTTTAGCCCGATTTTTTATGGTTAGTCCATATGGACATGGTCTAATAGGTCCCTGTAGACCTATTTTCTAAAGGTGTGTGTTATGCTTGCAAGTGTATATGTCATGCTTGAGAGTCTATCTCTGGCTATCATCATAGGTCAAGAGTGAGGTATCTACAATTGCCCCCACTTTAGTGTGTGCTTTATAACAACAGTGCATATCAAAGTATCTAAATCAAGGATACCTACCTATTGGCTTTTTCTGCCCAGACCATTATTGAGTAGGCTTTGATATAGGTTTATGGATTGGCTTATGAGGCTGAACCCGAAACAGTGGATTGGCTTACGAGGCTGAACCTAAAATAATGGGTTGAACTCTGGGTTGATCCAAAAATAGTGGATTAGCTTACGAGGCTGAACCTAAAATAGTTGATTGAACTCTGGGATGATCTTGAGTGGTGGATTGAACTCTAGGTTAATCCAAAAATAGTGGATTAGCTTACGAGGTTGAACTCAAAATAGTGGATTGAACTCTGAGTTGATCCTACAAGAATGAACAAAATGTCAATTTAATCATGAAAACATTATAGCGTGAGCTTTGACTTTTATGAGGTATTTTGTTAACCTTTTTTTTTAGAAACCGGGTGGTCGTAAGTCCATATGGACATTGTTGACCACAGTCCATGCAGACAAAGTGGAGGGTAACCCATGCAGATAAAGTGGAAGAAAGTCCGCTTGGACTTTGCTTAAATGATGTCCATGCGGACTTACGATGTGTAAGTCTATACAGACGTAGCGCGATAGAGTTATAACCGTTTATTTTCCCCCTCTTTTCTCATTTGTAACCTTTTTAGTTTCTCTTCTCCATTGTTTTTCTCTCAAGTAGAAAACTTTTTCTAATAGCTTCTCATGCTGCCAGTGTCTCCCACTCATCCTCCACCAGTGAGAGTGAAGGGACTATGATGTCCTCCTCATCCCAATGAGTACAGGGACCTACTCTTCTCATCTTCCTCCGACGGAAGACATTTCCATGCCAACTCCAGTCAGTTTCATTCCTTCTACTGCCATTAATCATCCTCAAAATGTGGCTCCGATGAACAGTGTTGCATTCAATAACTTGATTCCTCTTTTGGCAAATTTAATGCATCATGCATGCTCAGTGGTTTACCCTCAGGTGTGTTTTCTTTCCCTTGTGTGCCTCATTATAGTTCTAATTAGATTTTCCTTCATTTGTATGACATGAAAACTTCTCTAGTTTGATAAGTTCATATGGACCTAGTTTGCTAGGGCATAGTTAGTCTATGCAAACCTTATCTTCAATTTTTTTTCCAGCATACTAGTATGTGTTATGTGATTGTTCTGCATGCACTAGTTTAAGAAGTCCATATAGACTTATGGATAACTGCTTTGCGTCCATGCGGACATGTGTTTGCTTATGAATATGGTCCGTGTGGACATGTGCTTGCTTGTGAATATGGTCCATGCAAACATGTGTTTACTTGTTCTTTTGTGGTCCGTATAGACCTTATTATTTTTTTTTTGTTTCCTTTTCTTTTGTAAACATGTCTCAAGTGAGAGTGTACTCTTTTTGGACCTCAGTAGTGGTACTCTGCCATGCCCGTACCGGTGAAGAACAGGGTCCAAGCTACTAGCTTCTAAACATTTCTGGACCATCTTGTTAGTGAAGACTTCTATTGTGATCTGCCAGCTCTGAGGGCATTACTAGATAAGTGGATAGACACCAAACATACCTTTCATCTACATTTTAAAGAGATAACCATAACTCCCTTCAATTGGGCTTTCATCACTGGGGTGCCATGCACGGGACTTGCTATTGTATTTGATGTTTGCTATTGCCATCCTTCGCTGAAGCTACAAAAGGTGAGGGAGTTGTTAGGTTTTGTCCCCCAAGATCGAGCTGGAAGCATCCAATGTACTGATTTGCATGAGAAGTGGGGGGATGAGGCCCCTTTGAGCCAGCTGGAGGTTGATCAATACACCAGTTGTTTCATCCTTTACCTACTAGGTACCACCCTTTTCGCCAATGCAAATGGTACAGTAAGCTAGAGCTTTCTTCCTATCTTAGAGGATGTTAATAAAATTGGTGGTTGGAACTGGTGTTGCTCATCCCTTGGTTAGATGTTTTTGAGCTTGGATATGGCTATTAGGACCAAGAAAAGCCATCAGTTTATTTAAGGCTTTATGTCAGGCGTACTGGTAAATGACTCACCCTAATCTGATTATACTTCTTTGAAGCCTTTTTGTGATTTTGTTGTGTTTCGTTGTTTTAAGTGTGGGCATATGAGCTTCACTTGTTAGCTCATCCTTGTAAGCTGGACATGCCTTGCCGCTACCGAGTGATGGATAGGTGGGTTTGACCATCTTCGTGTCCTTGGAATGTAGCTTCCTTGATGCAACATCATCACTACCTCAGCTCTAGGGTCTAGACTGATGTAAGTATCTCCTACATATTAAAGGAAAGTTCATTGTTAGCCATTTAATCACATACAATTGATGCTTACCTGTGCAAGTTGAGTTGGCTTGGTGGGTTTTTCCTATTAAGGAATTGCTAACTTCCTTGCACTTTATTAGAGAGTTATCCTCCCACCACATTTTACTGACCACTCCAGAGGCTTACTCCTAGTTCTTGGGAGAGAGGATCATAAACTAGCATATGGGACCTGAAACACGCCTTGTTCCTCAGAATCCTCCAGACTCAATGATGTTTGGGAGATACATAGATAACTTGGAGTTTGTGTAGGGTATAACTACAAGGATTCCTGGGGCCACATTAGTAGGGGATGCTACAGAGAGCTACACTTCTTGGGCCTCTACTCATTTGCTTTTCCAGGTTCCTTATACATTAGGACCTCCTCCATCTCAAGTGAGTTTCTTAACTTTTGATTCCTTTTTAAGGTATTTCTTAACTTGTGTGTTGTATTGTAGCCTGCAGCTGTTCCTAGGGCTAGCCTATTTTCATCACGAAAATGGTTGAGAACTGCCCCTAGTTCTCAATTCTCACCTCCCTCGACACAGAGCGGAGTGCCAGGTCCATCTGCTGGTCAAACCTCATTGCCTGGCGAGGTCATCGATGCCTTAATTAATGTCCCTGAGCTGAGCTATATGTATTATAGTGTTAATGGGGAGCTATCTTTCACTCGTCTTCGTATAGAGGAGAGCTAGTCAGTTCTTTTTTAGCCGAAAAATACCACTCTAGTAAGTCATTTGGCTAGCCATTTATATTGTTTAGATTCTAAAGTGTCACTTATAGTTTATGCTTCATTCTTTTGATCAGGTGAAGAGAGCTCCTATGGAAAGGACTGCTTGGGGGGTAAAGGCTTTTCAAAGAGCTATGACTGATGAAACCCGAGTCCTTATTATAAGCAATTTTCTTGTCATGGTTAATTTTATGCAATTATGTATGTCATGCATGTTATGCATTGATCTTCCACTCTTTTACAGGGTGAACTGTCAAGGCAAGTTGCTACCCTATGTGAGGTCTGAAGGAAGGTCAGAGCCTTTAAGGTAGCTGAGAAGCTAGTGATCTCCTCTGATGAAGAAGACACAGAGGAAGAAGATGATGTTGGGGAGTAGGATAGGAGGCATCCTCCCTCTCTTTTCATGCTGGAATGTTAATTGTTTTGGCCTTTCTGTTCTAAAACTTTTAAAATTTTGATCTTGTGTATATACAATTTTGATTTTATTTTGAAGTACATTTGCCCTTTAAGTACATTTATCTATGGATTTTTTTATCCACCACTATAATTTATATGAGCTTGAGATGATTTAGACTATATGAACTTAAAATAGCTTTAGTCTAGGTGGACTTAGGATGATTTAGTCTGAGCGAACTTAGAATGACTTAGTCTAGGTAGACTTTGACCATACCAGGTGCGGACCAACATTCAATAATGCCGCAAACATACTTATTTGATCTGTGTGGACTATGATGCCGTCTTCAAGGTCCACGCAGACCTCCTCAAATGTTTTGGATTCTCATTCCTAGTTAGGAAAGGAATGGTGGGTTTTGACTTATAAATAACCCAATCCTTACCTTCTTATGTCATGCTCCCATTTTGTCTTCTTTCAATCAGGATTTCTCTAAGATTTTGGAATCGAAGGTTTCTTAAACTTCCTCTATTCTTAGACTGAAGGCTTCTTGGACTTCCTTTATTCTTACCCATTTTTCTTCCCTTAGAAGTTTTAAGAAGGTTCATATTGACCCTAATTTTCTTAATGCAACGGTGCAATATCAGGACCTTATCTTTCATGTTTTTGTCTTTGATCATTAAGAGATTACCCCAACTTTGAAAGAGTTTGCTACTATTTTGGACTACAAAATTACTTTAGATATCCCTGTAGCCCTACCTCCTTTTGAGGAATGTTATCCTATGGACATTATCCTTACTTTGGGCTTCTCTCCTATTTTGGCTCAAAAGATAGTGCCGGGTGTGGATCCAATCCCTTTGCGAGCAATTTTAGACCATGACTATCAATTTCCCATTAGCTCAGTGGAATAAGTGAAGTGCATTCTACTGTGCATTCTTAGGTATTAGCTCATGATTACTTCTAAGGATAAGTCATGTGATTTTAAGACCCTTTAACTTCTGATTGAAATATGCTCTAGCCGCAACACTTTTAGTGTTTCCTAGCTGAAACCATCCAAGGTTTGGATGCTTTAAAGAAAGGAGATATTGACTTTGTGATCAGGAGTCCACTCTTATAGGTGTGTGTAAAGAGCCTATTATGGGTTTCTGTCCTAACATTATTTTCTTATGACCCTAATTTTTTCCTAGTACACCTGTGAAGGTTTTCGCACTAGCGGGTCTGCCTAATTTTTGCTTAAGTGGTCCTTTTATAGATTTTCCAACCTAATATCTCCTTTTTTTTTACAGCTTTGGTTATAGGAGAAATTAGGGTTACTTGTTCCTCCACTTAAAAAACTTTGGGTGAAGTATGCCTCGCATCACCATTGTGAGAGAAAGCTCGTAACAAAGTGTGATTCACATGACCAATGGCCCCTATGGCTTTATACTGCTATCATAGTGCGATGGAGATGTCCTTAATGGAAAATCACCCATTTTACACTCTCCTATCATGCTGGTTATGTTCCCTTGATTGGGTTGAGGCATGTTACCTTTTATATCCCTTTACGAATCCTAAGGCAATTTGGTCTAGTGTAGAGGATATGTCCTGAGCCTTTGCGATTTTAAGGTGGTCTTTTAACGCATCATTTCTTGCACTCCTTCCCTGACTTATGGTAGCAAGGTGCCATTCTAAGGGATGTGCTTGAATATATAACTGATGGTGTTAATACTGATGAATAATACAACAAATGGATCTTGAGTGAAGTTAAAGACAATAGAACATTAGTGTTGAAAAGAAAAAATGAAGATAATATTTCTAATTTTGAAAAGAGACAATGTATGTAGAATTTGATTACTTGTATGACCTTTATCTTAATGGAAATTTACATACCAATGATCATGACTAAAGCATTCTTATTATTAAGTTCATTTGAAACTAAGCCAATTAATCTTGGTAAATGTATTAATTTTCCATTAATAATATTATTAATACCAATTAGCCTTAAAACAGGTTTTCTTGATTGGACATTCTCTCTCAATTCCTCTAATTTTTGCATGAAGTGCCTTGTTGGGTTTTCACCTCATCGGGGAGTCCTAATTTTTGCCTAAACTACCTTATTTGGGTTTTCAGCTTAGCGAACCCTTTTTTTTAATAGAAATACGTATTCAATCTGTCCACGTTAAGGGGCTTCGAGAATTCATTACCTTCTAGATCCGAGATCTTGATGCCCCCATGCTTGAGTACTTTCTTGACCAAATACGGACCTTCCCAATTGGGTTTGAATTTTCCCCTAGGGTCTGATAATAAAGGTCTAATTTGTTTGAGTACCAAGTCACCTTCTTATATAGATCTAGGCTTGACTTTCTTATTGTAAGCTCTAGCAATTCTCTTTTGATACAATTGCATATGATAAAGAGCTTTAAGTAGTCTTTCGTCAATCAATGCCAACTGCTCATATCTGCTTCTAGCCCATTTTTCTTTAGGTATGTCCACTTCTAACACTACCCTCAATATAGGTATTTCAATCTCTATTAGTAGTACTGCTTCCATGCTGTATACCAGTGAGTAAGGCATAGCCTGGGTAGATGTTCTGACAGTCATCCTGTATCCCCATAGTGCAAATGGTAACATATCTGCCTAATTTTTGTAGGTAATAGTTATCTTTTGTAGAATTTTCTAGACATTTTTGTTGGCTACCTCTACTGCACTATTAGCCTGAGGTCGATACAGAGAAGACTTGTGATGCTGGATCTTTTATTTCTGTAAAAGTTACCTAGTCTCTCCCTGAAATTGCACCCCGTTATCTGAGATGACCTATTGTGGCAATCCATACCGGTAAATGATATTTCTTTCAATAAATTTCACCATTTGTCTTGCCTTTAATTTATTGAAAGACTCGACTTCAACCCATTCTGTGAAGTAATCGACTGCTACTACTATAAACCTGTGCCCCCTACCAGCTGACGGCCTTATTTCCCAAATTATGTCAATTCCCCATGTTGAAAATGGCTAGGGAAATGACAAGCTAGTCAAATCATTAGGTGGCAGATGGCTCAAATTGTGACACCTTTTGAAAAAATCACAGTAGTTTATTTCCATAATTAGCCAGTAATAGCCAAATCTCATGATCTTCTTCGCTAGGTTCCCCCTATTCATGTGAGGACCATAGACCCCTTCACGCACCTCCTCGAGTACTTTTTTGAGCTTCCAATTTGTCTATACATCTGAGTTGAATCCCATCCACCTACCTTTTGTATAACATGCCTTGGAACAAGATAAACTGAGTGGATAACTTTTGGAGATCCTTCTTGTGTTTCTCGATTGTGCTCTCTGAGTATTGTCCAGTTTCTAGGTAGGTTTGGATATCATGGTACCAGGGTAAGTCTTAATGGGATTGTTTGGTGGTGGTGCTGACTATACCAGTATAGGTAGGAAACCTTATCTTACTAAAATACATTAGCCTAGGAAGGTCCCTTTTGGTGAGGTTCGACATAGACATAGAGGTAGCTAATGTATCGGCTACTTGGTTTTGTTCTCTAGGGATATAGTGAAAGGTGAAGCGATTAAATCCCTCAACAAGGTCTGTAAGTATCCTGACATACTTGTTTAGGTTTTCATCCTTGACTTCCTAATCACCTTTTACTTATTGGATAACCAGCATCAAGTCTCCGTAGACATCAATGACTTTTGTCCCTAACTAGTATAGAGTTTCAAGACTATACACACATGCCTCATATTCAGCCATATTATTAGTGGTTGGAAACTCTAAGAACATCTATTCACCTTCCAGACTAATGACCAGTACCCCGACACATGCTCCTTTTTGGTTAACCACCCCATCAAAAAACATCTTCCATCCTTCCTGGGATATTGCCCCCAAGTGTTCATCTAGAAATTCATACTCTTCTTATTTTTCCTCAACTAGGTGTTAGGCTAGGAATTTAGCCATAACTCGACCTTTAATGGTCTTCTTAATGATGTAGGAGATATCAAACTCCTGAAGGAGCAAAATCCAACATCCCATCTTACCTACTAAAGAGGGTGCAGTTTGTAAATACCAAAGAGGGCCATGCTTTGCTACTGCCTCTACCTTGTAAGATTGGAAGTAGAGACACAGCTTTTTAGATGCCCAGATTACTCCCAAACATATTTTTTCTACTTCTGTGTATTTCTATTCATAGGGGGAGCAATTTCTTGCTTAAGTAATAAATTGTGCTCTCTATTCCGGCCTCATCTACTTGTGCTATCAATGCTCCTATCGAAAATCTTTCCACTACTAGATATAAGATTAGTGGTTTTCTAGGTTTTAGGGGTTTTAAAATAGGAGGGTTGGTTAAATACCATTTGATTGATTGAAAGGCTTTCTAACAATCATCATTCCTCTCCTTCGGTTGTCCTTTGCATAGTAGGTTAATTATAAGTTCACAGACTGTGCTGAGTTTAGATATGAACCTGCTAATATACTATATTTTACCCAGGAACCCCCTGACCTCTTTTTCTGATTGTGGGGTAGGCATGTCTAGGATGGCTTTCACCTTGTCTAGATCTACTTCAATTCCATTTTTGCTCACTATGAATCATAATAGTTTTCCTGATGTGACTCCAAAGATGCACTTCTTAAGGTTGAGTCTCATGTTAAATTGGTCCAACCTTTAGAAGAACTTTTCTAATGCTTTGAAATGTTCTTCCCTCTCCGTAGATTTTACCATCATTTCATCTATGTATACTTCAACTTCTTTGTGCATCATGTCATGGAACAGTTTAGTGGCCATCCGTTGATAAGTAGCTCCTGCATTCTTTAACCCAAAAGGCATTACCTTGTAACAATACGTATCCCATTCAGTTATAAAGGCAGTTTTGCTTTTGTCTATTACCTTCATCAAAATCTGATTGTATCCTAAAAACCCATCAATAAATGACTATATAGCTGCCATCGTTGCACTATCTACTAATATGTCTATATGGGGCAAGGGAAAATCATTTTTTAGACATGCCTTGTTTATGTCTCAGTAGTCTACGCACATCCTAACCCTTCCATCTTTCTTAGGTATTCGGATTATGTTGGCAAGCCAAGTGGGGAAAACTATTTTTTCGATGAATTTTGCTTCAAGTAACTTGACTACCTCCTCTTTTACCTTTTTTGCCCATTCAGGCATCATTCTTTTGAGCTTTTGTCGAACTGGGATGGCATGATCATGTGTTGGGATAGCATGTTCCATAATTTCTCGATTTATACTTAGCATATCATCGCAATTCTAGATGAAAATTCTTTCGTATTTCTTTAACAATCTCACAAATTTTTCTCTCTCCTCGATAGTAGTATCATGGGCAATTAATACATTTCTTTGTTGTTCATTGGTGCCAAGATTAAAGGGATTAGTTTTAATGCAATTAATGTCAAAAATGCTCATGTAATGATTGCTTGTATACACACTACCATCTGGAGAAAGATCACACAAATAAGCAAATTCGTTGTTTATTTTATTAGAAAGTAAATTGTTTGCCTCAAAGAGGTCACAAAGATACAATTCATCTATAAATTTCAATCTTCTTCTAAATTAAGCATATCCTCCAGTAGGCTGGGATAGACTTCTTTAATAGCTAGTGGCTTCAGGAACACTTCTTTAGTCCACTAAACTTGAATGAGATGCCCTGACTCCTAATCAATGACATCGATGAAGATCTTAAATCCTGGCTTATGGCATCCCTTGATTATGGTAGGTTCTGAGGTCCCATCGTACTTTATGCCCTTTTGTTTGACAAAATAATCTCTTAAAGAGCTGTCTTTTCTTGGGTTGCCTCATTTACTCAAATCATAGCCTAACCCCTTCGTATCCTTCTAAGTGTGCATCTGCAAAGGTTCAGTGATGCCTTGTAAGTTCTTCCCTAAACTAGCTCCCGAGAAAAAGTCCATCCTCTTCATCATCTTAGACACAGACAGGTCCATGTAATCTTCATAAATTCCCACAACATGAAATCCAGTGAAAAGCTAGTTAGCAATGGCTAAAGTGGAAACAGCATGATCGACTTCAGCCTTTATGGTGACAATGTTGCCCTCGTGCGGGAATTTGATCATTTGGTGCAAAGTTGAGAGGACTTCTCCAAGCTTGTGAAACTAAGGCCTCCCTAACAGGACAAAAAAGGTAGCAAGGATGTCTATCACAGTGAATTCAACTTCATCAATGACTAATCCCACTTATACCTTGACTGTAAAAGACCCTTTAACTTATCTCCTAGTATCGTCATAATCCTTTATAGTGATACTTGAAAGTAATAAATCCTCCTTCTTGATCCCTAAACCAGATAAGATCTTGGTAGGACAGACACAAAGAGAAGAGCCATTATCCACCATGGCACATCCCGTCTTTTTTCCATATAATTTAACTTTGATAAAGAGGGGTCTATTGTGCTCCCTTACTTCTAGAGGCAAGTCAGTGTCAAAGAAGGTAATGAGACCCGTGTTGCCTGTCTTCATTACTTGGACAAGTTCATCTGGGGTATTTGTCATGGAAATAGCAACTTGACTTAGGCCTTTGACTACTTTCTGCTTATGGTCTTTGGATGACATCAATAAGTCCCATATGCTAATGTTGGCCTGGGTTTTTTTTTTATTGCTTTAGCACCTCTTCATGCTTGTCTCCTTTAGGTTCAGGCTTCTTCTTAGGTAGGATCCGATCGTTCTTCTCTATTCTCTCAACCACTTCTCCCTCAACCTGAGTTGGGTCTCTCTTACTCTCTTTGAAATCCCCATAAGAGGATTCATCCCAAAAATTCTTGCTCTATCTAGCCTTATAATCACTCTCACTGTCCCAAAAACCAATCATAAGGATAGATTCACTCACCCTTACTCTTGTTTCTATAGCTAGGTTAGACCCATAGATTTCCCTAAATACATACTTTTCAAGTAATTCGAATTTCACGAGGCATGAGGTGTAGTGCTTTGGTAATGGATTTGATGATGTTTTAGGGTTAGGGATCTATTTTGAATCAATAAGATCCTGGATAGCTCGCCTAAGGTGTTTGCAGTTGTCAGTGAGGTGCCCAGTTCATTGATGATAAGCAAAATATTGATCATGCCTATGATTAGGTGGTAATCGTCCGTTAAACGGTTGGTGTGGAAGTGGCTATAGCTTCCCTTCTTTAGTGAGCTTCTTCAAACACTACGACAAGGACTTACCCAAGTTAGAATACCTGCGGCCTTAAGCTGCATGCACCTCAACTATCTTGGTAGAGGTTCTAGTATTACCACTTGCAAAAGTGGGGTTATTGTTTGCTCTCTTGTACCTCTTGTTTTGACAACCCCCTTCAAGGTCAATGGCGATGTGCTTAAGTTGTTCCCAGGTAGTAATGCCTTAGCAGTGAGCCCATTATTCATATAGCTATTGGCATTCCTGATGAACATCTTAATCTGGTTAATGTCCTCTAGCTTATTCCTCATCTTCAGGATCTTCTCTCTCTACCTCTGTAGATAGTTAGAAAAACTTTCATTGGGCTTCTATTTTATCAGCTCCAAATCTTTCAAAATAATCTTGACACTAGAATTAATGGCATTTTGCTTATTGAATGCCCTTGCCAACTTATTCTAGTCTTCCTTAACCCTTCTTTCTTGATAATGATACTAGTCAAAAGCTTGGCCTATAGGGACATGCTGAATAGGCTTACAATTTGCTCTTCTATCAGATGGGTGGCTCTCATGGCTATTGCATACTATTTCAGATGGGTGTGAGGATCAAAAGTTCCATCAAACTTGTTAAGGTTAGGCATCTTGAACTTATGAGGCATGAAGCGATCAGGCCTTAGACTGATGTCATCCAAGTCAATATCTTTGCCCCCAATCACTAATCGAGACATAGCCTCCATCTTTTCATTCAACTTTTTTTAGCAGGTCATTCTCTGCTGCCTTAGGAAGGGGTACCTTGTTATAGGTCTTAACCACCTGTGGCACTTCATCATCTGATGACTGGTCATCTTTGGGCTCTCCAACTATCTCATTACCCTTATTGGTACCCGAGGTCTGTCCTAGCTCTTGTAGATTTTGCATGTTGGATAGAGCATTGGTAACCACTGCCATCATCCTTCTTTCCATCTCAGCCATTACCTCCATGAACATGGCCTTGGTTATGTATTCATTAGTAGACATGGTTCCTCGCTTTGGTTATATGGGTACTTCTGTGCTAACTCAGTTGAGGTGCTTGCCTACTCTTTTCCACTATACAGTGAGTGAAGGATCAATGATGGCTGTTAAAATAAAAGGTTAGATATGATGTATGTACAGTATAAACAATGCGAAATGCAAATGATGCATGATATGTAATGCATGTTCGTGATGCAACAAAAGACAAACACATGCAATAATTCTTCTGACTTTAATTTACCCATACACGTGGTTTTAGTCATTCCTCCTAGGTGGGCTTACTTAAGCATCATCAGGGGATGCATAGGTTTGAACATAGGCTTAGCTAGGCCCAATAACCTCTCGTATTTA
>CANXYI011507425.1:0-12648 GCA_948208565.1 Hura crepitans
AATATTTTAGGCAAAGTTTGAAATCAATCGAAATTTGTTTGATAGGTTAAAAATGTTAAGAAAGTTTTTAAAGCAATGTGTTATGAATAATAACCAAGGCAAAGCTAAACCGTAAATAATTTTTAAAGTTGCTCAAAAAAATTCTAAAACTTATATAACCTAATACTCAAAAATTCCAATGAGTCTAACGGCACTGGAATTGGAATTTTTAGAGGTAGGGAAGTATTTTATTTGAATATCAGGATGCATAAAATTGGCATTTTAATTTGCTTTTTTCGATTTTTGAGCTTTGATTTTTAAAGCAAGTGCGGACATAATTAAATTAATGTTGAGAAGTGGAATGAGAGAAAAAGGAGTTAAAATGGGAGAGAAAAAATTAATTAATGCACTAAAAAATAAATTTTCCAAAAATATAAATACAGTAAAAAATTTTGACTTTTGGTCAAAATTCAAAAAAACACTCCCTCTCCTAATTCTTTCTCTACTCAATTACTTTGCAAGGAGAAATTTCTCCATTTTTCTTCAAGCTATCCTCCATTTTAGCCATTTATCTCTAGCATCAAATGATTATACACTATTCCTACAATCTCAAGACGCATAATTAGGTGGTTTTTTGAGGGAAATCGGCGGCAAATCGCCAAAATTTGGGTTGGTTAAAATTGTGTTAATTTTTCATTCTGGTAAGAATTTTTGAAAATCAATATTTTTTTCACTTAATCTGTAGGTGCCCAAGAGTCAAAAATGTGGTCATTTGAAATTTTTGGATATCATATGATTTTATACAATTTTTTTAAAATCAAATATATAATAGGCAATTATCAAAACGGAGCGAGGTCGTGAAAAAGGCAAGGCAAAGGTTTAATAGGCCCTCATAGGGTATTTCAAACATGCTAGGCATGTTTAATTAACCTAATTATTGTATTTATGGCATACTTTAATTTATACATAATATATGTAAATATGTATAAATAAGTATAAATGAATAATTAATGTGTAATTGAAGAATTAGTTGGTATATGGTGATTTTATGATGTGATAATTAGGCATGTATGAAGTATGGTAAAAAAAAATGAAATTAATATGTGTGTATATATGGTTGAATGGCTTTGTGTGTGTGGAAATGGATGAATTGTGTTATTTAGGTGAAATTGATATTTAAATCATGATTTTAGAAATGAAATGATATAATAAAGCATGATGTATGAAAAAGAAAATGGCATTTAAGTGTAAAAAGAAAAGATGGCCGAAAGGCCTTTGGTATATAAATGTATGTATGGTGATATATATGTTGAATTTATATCATAATATTGGCAAATGATGGATTATAAATGTATAATTATAAGATGGAATGGATTAATATGACATTGTATTAAATAAAGCTATGAGTGTATGTATATGACCTGTGGCTAAATGATCATTTGGAAAGTATGAAGTTGTAAGACATGAAATGTACATAAATAAGCATGATTGATGATATGTGAATAAAGAGATGGTATAATATGTATGATATTTACATGTATGAGTTACCAAAGTTGTATACATAATCTATAAGCAGGAAAGGCATGATTTTGTGTATCATATGAGTTGCATGTTTGTCATGTAACAAAAAAGGTAGAATGAGTTTGATAAGTTGAGAATGATTATAGTTTGGTGAAAATAGTGAAATGTTGATTCGAAGTATGTTTAGAAATGTGAATGTGCACATATTATGGTCAAAATGGCCTAATTATCTTAAATGAATGTAAATGCCTTTAAATGAGCATGATTTATGAAAAGTGCCTATAGATAAGAAAATGGGCACTTTAATAATAAAATGTGCACAAAAGCATAATATGGATATATAAGGCATGTACACATAATAAAGGCACGTGACTTTGTATTAAATGACAAAATATGGGAAATGAAATAATATTCTTGGTGATGTTAAATTGACATGATAATAGTATCAAAATGAATTATTTAATTTTAAGTTATTATGATGAAATTATTAAAATATAAAAATAGCTCGTATGAGTAACAACCTAGAGGTGGATAGGTTGACCGATCAACTAGAGATAGATAGCAGCTGCTAGGCACATCAATGCTTGATATTGGTTACAGGTCCACTCATAGTCTAACCTAAAAATCTATCTTAATGATTTTGAATTTCTACATGGGAGCAACCGCCATTTAGGTACCACAGGGCCACTACACGAGTCGACGCTAGTGCAACAGTCGTTCAAGTCCATAAGGCCACTACACGGAATAATCCCATTATCCATAGGTTCTTATATTCTCACTAATATGGGCAGTACAAAAAAATAATCATATACACCTAATTAGAGTTAAACTTAATAATTTATGTACATTACATAATTTTAATTATGTAAATAATGAGTTTTAATACGAATAAAATAAAATAAAAATATTAGTTATACTTACAAGTGGTATTTAAATATGCTTATGAGTGGTATATAATATTTGCATTATTTATGAATCTTGAGAGCCATATATATATGATGTAAAGTGTTGGTATATCATGATACCTTTGAGCATGTTAATTCTTTCTTATTAGATAAAACACACACATGACATGAACTAGGTTATATTTGTTATAAATGGTGCTTGGTATCAATATATATTTACTTAGAATAAATATGCCTATATGACTGCATGTAATAATTATTTCGATTACACCACTAAATAATTCGCTTAGCATATCATTTTGTTTGTGATGCACAGGTAAGAAGAATAATTAAGCTCAAATCTCGAGACATCCAGACAAGCAAGAGAAGATTTTGCTTTTGGTATATTTTGATGATGTAAATAAGTTATGTAATGTATAAACAACAGAAAAGTGCACTCTTATGTTAAATGTATTTAGTCTTGGGCCTAAGCCATAGCGTGTTGTATTTTGTAAGCTGTAAATGGTTTGTAATTATATTTTAAAATGTTTTTAAATTGATGTATGCATGACTAATGTCTCTTCCTGAGGTTGAGACTGTGTACTATTAAATGATGTTTAGAGTGATCAAATGGATCACAGATTTGTAAAATGAATAGGAAAAATTATAGAAGTGTTTTTCTTGCTTACAAGTTACTGTTCAAAATTTTGGATAGTACCACTGTACGGCTATTATGCTGGTGAAATTTTGGCACAAGGATTCCTAATTTTGAATAAGTAACTTGGTTTTGAAAATTTTTTTTGGAAACCCATTTTGATATGTGTTTTCATACTCAATAAAATGTTTTAAATAACATGGAAGTATAAGTTGAGGTTGGATAACATGTTATGTGCGCACATCTTAGTCGGGTATGGTGACCGGCCAGTGACCGAATGGAGTAAAGGGTGTCTCACATCATGTGCTACATTATGTATTAGACCTGATATAGCATCTATTGTATCCTTAATGAGTATATTCCAATCTAATTACAGAGAGTAACATAGAGTGGCTGTCAAAAATATCCTTAAGTACTTAGAAAGGATTAAGGATATGTTCTTGACATATAGAGAAAGGGATTTACATGTTAGCAAGTAAATAGATGCCAACTTTTAGTTTGATAAAGACAACTGCAAATCATAATCAAGTTATGTATTCATATAGATAGGAGGTGCAATTAGTTAAAAGAAATCTAAGTAAGAGACAACTGTAGACTTAACAATTGAGGTTAAATACATAGCCAATTCTAAGAAAGCTAAAAAAGTAATTTGATCAAGAAGTTTATGAACTTGGAGTGATATCTTCTATTGTTGATCTTATGCCTCTATATTTTGATAATAATAGGGCCATTACATAAGCAAAGGAACTATGGTCTCGTCATATAGCAGCCACCACCTGATCCGTACACCGGACCCAAACAGAGAATACACGCACACAAAATTATATCTAATTCCATTATCCAAAATCACTTAAATTTTAAAACTTTCATATAAGAAAATATTTCTTGACTTGGAAATGAAATAAAACTTTGAAAACCCTTTTGGCACGCAAACTAAGGTAAATATTGGGATCATCCTATCAAAAATCTGATAGTATAACAATTGTATCGGGACACTTTCCCAAATTCTTTTACCTATTTAAAAACACTTTTATACAATCACAACATGCATCTCTAACTCACATAGGTCCTCCTAACCATCCAAATCACATCATAATCACAATGAGCCTCAAGCTCTCACAATTAAAATTCTCACATGCAACTCATCAATCATCAGACACACAACATGTAAGAAATAAGAAAGTAAAATCCACAGTTAAATTATTTAATACAAAACCTCACTACAAAATGTAGATTAGACCCAATCCCTCCAGGATCACAAGAGCACACTGAACATAACTATTACATTTACATCATAATTATTATTACAAAAAGATTACAAAATACCCATGCAGGGGTTATCTTCGTGTCCCCTATTCAGAAGCTTTGGCTCTAATATGCTATCCTGTTACCTATGCATCACAAAAAGACAATGCATTAAGCTTTCGCTTAGTGGTGTAATCACTTTAACTTGTAAAAAGATAATTTATAGCATGTTATATATGTTTATAAGCCTTTTCGGGTTTTAAAGTCACAACATGCATTTTTTCGTACTTTATATGCAACACAAATCATTTTCAGTTTTAGAATCATATTCATGCACATTTGGTGTCTTATATGCCAACATGCATATTACAAGCATAAACAATGCATTTGATGGCACAATTATCGAGGTATTATTAAAACATCAATTAACCACCATTTAATGGACATAATGCATCACATGTATAAAGTCATAATCATTAAGCATCAAATATGCCAAAATTACAATTATCATAAAATTAGCCATTGTAGGCCATAAGGCACAATAAATACCACACCGAATCATGATAGCTTGTAAACATGCCTTACCGAACTCATATATGGCAAAGAATATTGACATACCTATTTTTTGGTCATAAGTGCCATTATGCACCTCATAACTATCCATATTAGTATTTTGAGATGTATAAACATATAATCACCATAAATAGTCATACAATTGATAATAAACTCATTTAAGCATCTTAAGACCAATTTTTGAGTCATTGCCCATAGGTCACCTATTAGTGCCAATTTATCATACAAACTCAATTCATGTGATTTTAAGCCATTTTAATTGTTTAATCGATGCCCATATCCATAGACAACTAATCAAGACTGGATAATGGAATTACTTAGGCCTGAAGGCTTTCCATATCTAAAGATGTGTAACTTAGGCCCGAAGGCTCTCAACACCCATAGATATGTAACTTAGGCCCGAAGGCTCTAATACCACATAGGTAAGTAAACTTAGGCGTGAAGGCTCTTATATCACATAGGTAAGTAAACTTAGGCCCAAAGGCTCTTATACCACATAGGTAAGTAAACTTAGGCCTAAAGGCTCTCATACCACATAGGTAAGTAAACTTAGGCTCAAAGGCTCTCATGCATATCGGTAAGGTAATCTTAGGCCCAAAAGCTCTCATGCATGTCGGCACATAAATCAATGGCCTAAAGGTCTCATACCCGAAGGTATGCTAGTAGCCGCTACAATCCTAGTTGACTGGTCAACCTATCTAAACTAGGTCGTCTAACTATATAGGCATCATTAAATATGTCATTATATGTCAATTTACCCAATTTCACATTTCATTTTAGTATATTAACATAAAAATCATCATTGGCCTCAATGCACCATTGCATGGCCTACACATGTACAATTGGCCAACTTAAGCCTAAGGATGTCAATTACACCCATAATTTTCATTTCCCAAGGTGTAATGTCATCGGCATATCATCATTCCAAAATGTCACATATAAACACATATATCGATACCAATGTTCATATCATGGCAATTTTTCCATATTTGCTTTTAATTAACCATATAATGCCTCATCATGCATGTATCACACATATATACCCATCATATGTCAAAAATCCATCTTAAGCATTGCAACATATTGCATTCATGCACATGCAACATTTTCACATCGACACAAACATTCGTGCTCACATTTCGCACTTAACAGTTCAAAAATGGCAATATGCCACACATAGGCATAACAAGTTATTTCATGGCATTCTAGTACCCATTACATTCATTATACATGTTTCAATTCACGAAAAATACCACACGCATGCAATTCTAGGCATAAGTACATAATATGGCATTTTTGGGTTTTTACTCACATAATGCATTTGTAGCGTAAAATCACATATTTATAATTTTTATCTCATATGATCACACCAAATTATCATATATCATACACTAATCTTGTCATAAGTTATAAATAATTTTTATAGCATTTATTTCAATTTCTAAGCATTTATTACCATTTAATACATTTACGAAACAATTTACATAATGCATAAATGGATTAATTAAGACAAACCAAAGTGATTACACATACCGATTAAGGTCATACAGGACCCTCGGAGTCAGCTTAAACCTTTTCCTTGCCTCGGGAGGCTTGAGTTGTCATTTTGCCTACGAATACAAAAGGGTACAAACTTTAATAAATAATATAAAATAATCTAGAAGTCAAAAAAATATTTTGAGCCTAGATACATGCTTTATAACATCCTAAGAACCCATGAAAAATAAAATTCATGGAAAAAGAAAACCTGAGAGAGATAAAGTTACTATTCACCTTAGTTTTCTTCTCGATTTTTCTCCTGAAATACTCTATTGTTCCAGATGATTTTAGTGTCCATGAACTCCTCTTAGAATGCTCATCATTTTAGGTATAACCTTGCACCATAAGTCCCTTTGAGGAGAGAGAAATCACAAAGAAAAGGAGAGAAAGAGAAATGGGTGGAAAAATGGTGAAGAGGAGGAGAGGAGTGTTTTGTGTGGTGTGTTATGCGAGGAGGATAAGAATTTCCCTTTTATAGTTTCCATAAAAATAATTTTTTTTGCTTCGAAAAATTATTATAATCCATAGAAAAATCATTTTTTCCTCCATTCCGATCTCAAAAATTCTGTAAATTCAAGCCCTAAATCCTCTCAAAATCTCGTGCCCAAATTATGACAATAACCCTAAAAATTAATATATTTTATGTCCCAAAAATTGGGTAAAAATAGTTTCCGAACTCAAAAAATTCTGATTCCAAAGCCTTTAGACTATTTAGAATATTTGAGTCTCAAATTGTAATATTTTTAGATTATTTCGAACAACTTTTAATTTATTTTACGGTTCAACTTTGCCTGCAGCACTATTCACAGGACATTGTTATAAAATCTTAATTAGCATTTTTAACCATCCGAATGACTTCAGATTGGCTTCAAACTTTGCCCAAAATTCTCTTGTAATTAATACTTCCTATCAGTACACTTAGTGCGACTTGGGTCTTAGGAAGCACTATTCATCTCGAGAAGTATTATTCACGAGAATCAAATTTTTGGGTTATTACAAATCAACTATCCAAACATATTCTCAGGCACTGTCATCTAATTAAAGAGATAATTGGTAAAAAAGAAGTGAAGATTGAGAGAGTCCTCACATGTCAGAATGTGGTTGATCCTCCCAATAAGGCACTATCAAATAACAAGTTTGATCATCATGTAGATACTTAGGTATTAGGTATATAAGTGATTGGCTCTAGTGTATATGAGAGATTGTTAGTTACATACCTTAGAGCTCATGTATTAGGGATTCTTTGTGTAACAAGTAAACATCATTTATTAATGATATGGCATTTCTTTATTACATAATGCTCATGTTTATTCATTTGCTTGATTTTAAATCTTAAACTATGTACTAAAGTCTCTAGTATACAATCACAATATAGAGGAATGAGTTCATGATGTGAGATTCTTATTGTATGCAGACGTGATAATATCAAAATTACCCATAGTCATAGTACTAACAAGATGGGACATTGTTAATATGGATATACTAGCACATGTTATACTCATTACATGGGTTAAATAGCTAATCTCACAATACATTTGGATGCTTGTTTGGGAGACAAGTACATTAGAGACTCACTATGAGATCATTCTTATGGATAAATGATCTAATGTCAATAAAAAAAGATATCATCATATCAGTTGTACAAGTATCCTTAGACTTAAGCTCACTATCTCAAGTATTAAGTGTTTTACTTCGACTCTGGTGCTTTTACTTTGTCATGATGTATACATAGCTATAAATTTATGTATAGCATGATATATTTAAAGGTAGTTGAGAGATTAATAGAGGATTCACTACCTTAGTTCACTTAAGGGAGTTTATCTTATAGTTCTAATGACTATCTTTATTTAGGAATCTCTAGCCAGAGTGAAATGCAAGTGCAAGTTAGATTCACAAAGGCATTTTGGGAATAAAGATAAATGCCATTAGAACAACATATTCAGCGCTTGATTAGACATACTTAACTAAGCACTAAGTTAACAAAAATCCATACTCAAACCTAAATGAGATAAAGAATGGTAAAATAAGTTTATTGTACAGTACCTAGATATGAAAGTTTAAGTCAAATCACTTGACTTTCTAATACTTAGGTAGTCATTATGCTTGGCTAGGTGCCTTTGATGACTTGTATAATAGTAAGTTTATTAATAGGGTTTAATAATGATTTAATGTGATTAAATTACACAATCTAAGTTCAACTGGCACTCCAATTCACCATTATACTACCAATATGCTTCAGAAGCTTATAGGCTAACACACCTATAGGATCAAATTAATGCAGTAAAAATACAAAAAAAATTTAATGATATGAAATGTCATTAAATTAAAAAAATTATAATGAAAGGCTTATTAGACTTGGAGCCCAATAATAGAGCTAAAAACCCAAGTTAGGTTTTTTATGTTTTTAGGCTTAAGTTTGGCCTTTTAATTAATTAATTAATTAAAAGCTCAAATTTTTTCAGCCTTTTTAGGGTTAAAAGGACTTTTAATATAACCTAAGGGTGAATAAAAAAAAGGTATAAAACCCTTAAAAGTTATCCTTAAGATAAAGCTTTTTACAAAGAGAATCACTCTATAATTTGTCACAAATTCACCTCCTTTTTTATTTTCTTCTTGAATTTTTATTTCTTACTAACACCTAGAAATAAAATTCACATGTTCACCTTTCTTTGAATTCTCATTATTTTTGCTATTGGTGTGGATACCTTGGAGGTGTTTCATTCTATATCGCTATGGTTAGCGACTACTTGCTAAGGTGAATAGCTTTTTCAATATGAATTTGCTAAAGAATTTACTATAAATTCTCAATATATGATTTCTATAAATTTTTATTTTCAATTTTTTGATGTTCCAACCCTTTTTAGGGTTTAATAGACGTTTGTTTTTTACTGCACATAAGTCCATAGAAATCAACATCTCCTTAAAAAAGTCAAGTTTCTTAGATGTTAGGGAGAAATTTGAACGAAAAAATATAAAGGCAAAATTAACCCAAGGAACCACCTCTCTAAGTATCTCATGTTTGTGAATGTGTAAACTTTCAAAGATGCAATTATATGCTTAGTCTTTTGGGGAACATTAAAAAGAGATGCTTTAAAATGGTTCCTTGATTTTCCCCTAGAGTTTATAACCTCCTTTAACCAACTATCAAAAAATGCAAAACAAAGTTTGTTATTCAACTTAAAAGCAAGAAAATGGTGACTGACCTCCAGGAAGTAGTATAGAAAGTACATTGCCTCAAACATTGAGCATCTAAATCCAGAAGTAGCCATTGTCACGATGATAATTAACATAAAAAATATATGGCTATATAACTTGGTAGTAATCAATTTTTTTGACAAACTTTGGGGGATTAATGGATAAAACAAGGCAATTCATAGCCTTAGATGATGTAAGCAAAACATATAAAAGATATCTACCAGAGCTTAACATAAGAAAGAAAGTTGGGGAAGGGCAATCAAAGCAATTAGCCCAGAAATGAGAAGCCTTAGTAAGAAAACCTCATCCAAACGTAGGGATGATGATAAGCGAATAAACTAGGAGAAACTCTAGCTTATCCTATTAAACATTACTCTTACTAAAGTATTAATGTCATCAAAACAAAACCATGGCACTGTAAACTAACCTATGCACAGACCTGAGTAGAGGATACTACACAACCTGGTATTGTTGCCTAAACCTCTACTTAAATCATTTTATTGTTATTTTTATTTATTTTACATATAGATACTATATTATTCCTACATAATATCAAGTCAACTTGAATACATAGTGATACTAACTATTTGGAGTAATCGTGCCGAAAATCTAGCAGCATAATGACTATTTAGTAAAACTATCCCAAATAGTAACTTATAAATAAAAACACTTACAATATATCTCATCTAATTCAAATCCACATCATTCATACAATTCTCTACATATAACAACTTAAAATCACATTTCGTCATTTATAAGCAAATTCGTAGTCACATATCACAACAAATTACATCATAATATCATATTTCATTCTTATCAAAATTTTTATCTCAATAACCTTATCAAAACTTGAAATTTATTGAAACATTTATAGTTACACATACCATTTTACAATCCTTTCATACATTAGTCAGATATACTAAAGATAAAAATAAACTTACATACTATACTTGCTAAATCTTAATTAAATACAAAATAATTTATATGATACAACTATGTATGACTTACAGACAAAATGAAAAATCATCTAAATATGCAGCTTATAGGCTAATTATCTTCTCAAATTCAAAATATGGAACTTCAAGTGTTGTTGGATAGAGGTGTCATGATTAACCAATTTTTCGATTAATCGATAAACCGATCCAAAATTAAACCAAATTGTTTATTAACCGAACTGATATTTGTGGTATATGATTTTTATTTTTAGAAACTAATAGTTAATCAGTTTATATATATTTTATATTTTCATATCTAAAAAATATTTTATTTTATAAATACTATGATGTATTAGTCTCTAAAATGTTATGATACATATTTTTAGTAAACAAATAATGAATTATCTCTTAAATCAATTATATATACTTTGATGGGTGTATAATAGATACATTATTATTTATTTCATGTTGAATGCATCTAATTCATGCAATTAATTACATCAACTTTATATTTCTTTTCATTTTTTTATTTTGAATATTATATTTGATTTATAATTTTATTTTTAAATACTTTTAATCCTTTAAAAGGGATTTTATAATTTGTATAATTTTATTATATTTATATGTTGAAAACTTTAACAGTTTTAATGGTTAACCAAAAAATTGATCCAAAAAAATTAGTTAAAAACTGAAATCAATATAATAGTTAACCAAAATTAATGGACTAATTAATAAAATTGTTCATGGACCGGTTAACATGTCCATAAACACCCCTACTACAAGACTTGCCATTCTACTCTATCCATATTTGTGATGTGACCTACACAATGATATAAAAATGACGTGTTAGGCATAAAGTTTAGTGATGTATTTATACTTATAAACATAAGTAATATTGTATCCATTATATAAAAATCTAATTAACCATACTATTATAAACATAACTATTTGCTAAGCTATTTTAGTTTAGAATTTCCTTAGATTCAAATAAGAGTTTATATACTATTTACCAATTTTAACTCTCTAACCACATTTTATTTTCTATTATACATGTTTATATCACTTATCTAAACCTTGACTTAATTTTAGTTCTAAATCGATAATTTTATTTTGTATGTTTCATTAAACATAATCACTGCAATTTTATTAATTATAAAGACTGGTTCATTTAATTCACAACTTTTTCATTTTATGTAACTTTACCCATTGTGAATAGATAAATATCTCAATATTGGATAACAAGATTTTCTAGGCCACACAGGTCATAAATGGTAACTAACCATATATTGGGCCATAAAGGCCATGGGCCATGATGGCCAATACTAGGCCCCAAGGTTATGGAACATGAAAGTCAAAAATTGGACCTGAAGCCTATAAGTCATATAGAAAAAAAAAGATTAGGCCTAAAGGCTATAGACTATGAGGATCAAAACTAGGCCCAAAGGCATGAACTGTATAAGTCAAAATGGGCTCAAAGGCCATAAATAACTACTAAACAATTCCTTAGTCAACTAGCCAATCTATCCAAACACTATCTATCTATATTCATATGGGCATTTTATTATTATATTTATTTGCTATATAGATCGTCACATTTAATTCTAATACACATCTTATATACTTTAACATTTGACATCACATTTTTAAACTAATTCATACACAATTCAATAACATATTTTTATATGTATATTTCAGTCACCCTATGTGCTTCAACCAATATTCTTTCTTTTTTTACTCAAATAACATAAAATTCATCAAATATACACATAATTACAATGAAATACCTTTATTTTCTTAAATTATACTTTTGCCCAAATTCTATACATTATAATAGTTGTCTACTTAAAGAATTTGCAAGTTTATTATCTCCATTAATCCATTAAAGTATACATCTAGATTAATTTTCTTATATTTACACGTAAGTATTCGAAATTTCCTCAAAATCATTTAAAAGTCCCTAACTTTTACTTATTGTCAAATTCAGCCATCATTAAATTATTTCATTATTCAATTTCTTTTTATTTTGAATATCTCTTATTTCCTTACATACAATTTTTATTTACATCTTATTATCTAATATCTTAAAATTTACACTTAATGCCCTAAATTTTCATCAATTATA
>CANXYI011507529.1:0-13824 GCA_948208565.1 Hura crepitans
CTTTGACCCCTTTTATATGGTCTCGCAATCCAATAGTTGTAATTTCTCTTTCTTATCTAATGGTTTCTAAAAATCCCCTTTTTTATCCATTCTTTTAATTAATTCTTCCTCTTGATTAAAGCCTCAATTAACACTTCTAATGATCCCATATACCTTGTTAAAACATAACCCAAAAGCCTAAAAAACCATGCTTAAAAACCAAGAAAAATAGATTAAAAACATTACTTTTATCTTTACCCGATTTTTATAAAATACTTCTCGATGTTCAAAAATTCCAATTCTAATGATAATAGATTATTTGGAATAATTGAGCATCAAGTTGTATTTATCTTAAGTCAATTTGAGCAAAAATGAAATATTTTATGATTCAGCTAAAACTAGATTACTATTTATACTACACTATCGTAAAATCTTTACTTTTATTTTTAACCATCTTAATGACTTCATTTTAATTCCAAATTTTGCCCAAAATTATTTTATGACTAATGCTTCCATTTGATCACTTTAGTGTATCCTAGATCTCAAGAACACTATTCATGTCTTGAGAAGTACTATTTAAAACATTGGAATTTTTAAGGCGTTACATTGATATACCTAAAGGTATTGGGCTTGTGAGTGATGGACATGTTAGCAATCTCCCTAATTTGAGTGAAAAATAGGTTTATATTTTGCAACACCATATAGGGTAATATGGACATAGTTATAAAGATACAATGCATAGGATTAATAAAAATTGGAATAAGAAAAGGCATATTATTTCATATGAGTGATTTAGCACAACAATAAACAATCCTTCCAATTTTATTACTCCTGAACAAAGGTAAATATGTTTCTATCCTACCTGGTGTTTAAATTCATACATCAACTGGGACATATGAATTTTACTTGTAATGTGCTACCTATTAAATTTGAATTCTAGCTAGTTGAATTTATTTGAAATGGGTTATAACCTTCTCCCCATTGAAAAAAAAATGAAATCATTAACTTAGAGTGCAATACAGGTTATAGATAGACTTTAAATTAGACTTAACTACTTAAGATTTCAAATCCAACACAAATAATAGGGTATCTAAAGGAAGATCTATGGTTATATCCTATATGAGGGTTGAGGTTTAGACATGGACTAAGGAGGCACATAACCTTTATGTGTTAAATAAGAGGCTAGAGCATTTCATGGCCTCCTCAAAGGGTAGACTCACATGGTTTTAAGTTTAATATAGGTCCCTACACAACTACTGACACATGAATTTTCAATGCCAACCATATTTTGAGAAGTCTAATATTACTTCTCCCTAGTGGGGTCACTATTGTAAGCTAGACAAGCTCACGACAAGGATGTTAGGAGTTGCCACCTGGTACAGATTGAGAATCAATGAGTTTGGTGTAAATGTCTTAACCTAAGATAGGGACCAAGTTATTGATCGTCATAAAACTAGATTTATGGTTAACATCATTATGTTTAGTAATCTATATACAATTTTTGTATTATATAATAAAACCTTGATTTTTTTAATGCAATGCAATATTCCTAGTATCTAAGATTCACATAAAGCACATAATGATATAATTGCAATAAAATAAAATAATAAATTTGTAATAAAACATGGCATTGAATTTTTCATGCATTTAACTTTTTCAATATGCATCATAATCCTTATGTAATTGCATGATCGTTTGCATATGAGTTAGAAAACACATTAACAACTTGAAAACATGATTTTAATAATTTTTATTATGGAAAATTATGTGAGAAAAATTGAAAATGAATTTATGATGAAGAAACCAAATATTTAACCATATTAAATGAAAAAACATGATTTTGATGCAACTAAAACATATAACAATGAATAAAACATGATTTTATGATGAATGAAATACGAATTGGCCCTTAAGACTTATTGAATATAAAACTTTAAGTAGACACATGAATTAGTAATAGAAGAATATTGAAATTGTGGAAAATTTCTCCCAGGAACAGTATAACCTCACTCTAAAAACTATAAAACTTTATAACATTTTGATTAATGGATTCAAAATATTGATATTTCTCAAGAACTAGTTAAAGCTATCAAGAATCTAAAAAAAAACTCTAATGTGTAATCTCTTGAGTAATTATTGTGTGTGATGTGTGAAGAAGTGAAGGCTATTTATAGGTGTTAATCTAAGGTGTTTAGATCCTTTTCTAACTATTAATAGAGAGTCTAGATTAATTAAAAGCTACATGATATATTCCTAATTAGATTTTAGGTTTTTTTTTATTACAATTAGAATCGAATTTTGCATTTTGTAATAAGGTTCTAAAGAATACATCCATGTGCAAGACAAAATTACCATGCGGTGGTTCCTTATACCATGAATAGTTTTCAGTGATATGGCATATTAAGATGAGCTAACTCAACTTTGATCCTTAGTTTACACTCTTGTGTGACCATCTAAAGGCCACTTCTATGTCCCTACCTATATTCCTTAGTTATTTTAGACCTGTCATATGAGTCTTTCATAGAATCAATAAATCTATACCATGGGGGGCTTTACCTCTCAACCAAAGCCCCCTATATATTCCCATTTATCCTCCAATTTGGATTGCATCACTAGCTTACCAAGTCTGGTCAAATTTTGAATCCATTAGAAATTTCAAGGCATAAAACTAACAAAGAGGGTTGCCACATTTTTAATATCTTTTTGCTACAAATAGGTCCATTTGCCTAAGCTATTTCTCTAGTTATCATCATTAGGCATAATGAAAAATTAAAGACTTTAAAAACTAGTGCTTATAGCTGCATTAAGGTTTGTAATTTAGCAAGTGTAGATTTTTTATGCACCGGGGATGAGGCGGTTCGTGTTTGGAGTCGCCACCTAGATCTACACTAAGGCCATTGATCTTTTGCCTAAAAAGGGTCCAAAATTAGATCCTATTTATGCTGTAGTAATATACCTTTCTTTATATTCAAATGTTTATCAATCTCATATTATGCAAGTAAGCATTTTAGTTAAAAGCATATATTTCACCTTTTCACATAAAGAAAAGAAGTTGCAATATTCAAAATGTACAACAAAGCATAAATGTAAATTGAGCATCCATAAATCTTGTCATTTATTAGTTATTGTTTAATCTGACAACTACCTATAATTCTATAGGAATTAGCTATAATTGCCTAACTCCCATCTTTAAGAGATTGGCCTTTATTTAAATACAATTTATGTGACTTTTATTAAGGAAAACTCAAAACTGTTTTGTTATGAAAACACCAATAAATTAGATAGAAAAATCATTAATGTCAGGTTAGGCTTTTTATGCGTAAAACAAGTTGTTAAACTATCTATTACAACCCAAAGATAAGTAAAAGAGATAAAAGGTAGAGAACCAAATAAGTAAACAAGGAATAAATAATTGGTCCCATTTCTGTGTCACTAAGTCCATGCAAAATATTTATGGTCCTCGGTCTATATTCGTGCATAATACAAAATGTCATAACTGATATGTCCATCCGGACCTCTTATCCATTATATATGTTAAATCTTACACAACTCAAGAGAAAATGATTAGTAACACAAACAAAGGTCTGTGAGGACCTAATAACAGTGCCTAATAGGATGATCAATAGTATAAGACAAAGTGCATATAGATGATTATGAAATATACACAAATAATTGTTATGAATAAAATGATCATTGAAATGATTAGCAATGGAAAGAAAAAATATAAACAATTCTAACACAACTAAAATCATATGGATTCTATATGAAACACATATTTTCGAAACATGTGTCTGCACGGATTACACTCCTTGTGAAAGAGAGTCTATGTAGACTTAACATTAATTCCAAA
Source organism: Hura crepitans (assembly GCA_948208565.1). Classification (NCBI taxonomy): domain Eukaryota; kingdom Viridiplantae; phylum Streptophyta; class Magnoliopsida; order Malpighiales; family Euphorbiaceae; genus Hura; species Hura crepitans. The sequence goes on from CANXYI011507529.1 coordinate 3,830, forward strand.
ATATTAATAATATGCATATTAAAGAACAAAATGATTAGAAAATATCTGAAAGGGGTATGCTTGGTATAAATACAAATTAATAACATGCTATAGTGTTTAATAGAATGTGTTAAAATATAATACAAAAGATGAGCATAAATTGTTATCGAATATTAGTCCATATGAACTTAATATTATATACATATTCAAATAATAGGTCTACATAAACCTTATCCATTAAAATAGGCCTATGCAGACTTAGGCGTCAGTTTTAGAAAGTAAGTGCAATTATAATTTTCTAATGAATGATTAAAATATGATGAAAATGATTTAAAGTGATTACATAGAATCACCTCACATGTCAATTAATCCTAAGAGATCCTTGGTTAAAGAAAAGACATTAACAAAATGAATAAAGAAGAAGAATAAAAGAAGCCTCAGATCTTACCTTGAAGTTAGCACGAAGTAACAGGACAAATGTTGGGTTTTGGAAGAATAATTTTTTCAATGAGGGTTTAGGATAATTATAGTGTATCCTGCATTAGAGTCTCTATTTTAGACCTTCAAAATTTTAGGGTATTTATAGATTAGACATATTTTGAGTGAATCCTATATTGAAGTCTTCCTTATAGATTATCGGTGCCTAAATAGGTTGATAGAAGGGTATTTATAATTTTTGAGGTAGTCTTATAGATCAAAAGGAAAGGAGTTCTAGTAGGATTAGGAACCAGAGTCTAATTAGGAAGACTAAGTTTTCAGAAGCTTTTTAACAAAAGGTTAGCACCAACCTTGGTTTAGTGTTCATAGGTCCGTGCAGACCATGTCTTTAGTTTGTCTTGCAAAACCATAGATCATGGGCTCTGTTTCTCTAGGCCAATTTTATGTTAGCCATGTGGACTTGTATCATGATGGTCTATATAGACCATGGTTTTAGATTTCTTGCCTTATTGCTTGGGCTTATCTCTGGATATCATTAGAGGCCTAAAAATGAATAAGTTCATATTACGAGGGCTTTACCCCTACTCCTCCATTGGAATCAGTGTTAGGCTTCAAGCTTAGGCCTATTGGCTCAAGCCCTTTACTACCAACATAGATCCATATTTTTCTCTAATTTGGGTCATATCATGAGCTTTTTAGGTCGAGTCAAAGTCTAAATCCATAGGAAAGTTCTAGGCCCAAAATCTAGGCATTAACAATTGCCCTCACTTTGGTGTATGCTTTGAATTGCTAAAGCAATATTGCACATCAAAGTACTTGAGTTTGAGATACTCACCTAAAGTAATGCTTTACCTAGTGTGAAGCTTCATTGATTATAGATGTCTAACTTTGAATCAAAGTAAAAACTAGCTATACCTAAATTGTATCTTCTCTTTGAAAATGATTGATATTATAAAGACAAACTACACTAAATACTAGTGCCTGCTCGTCTTTAGGTGAAGTGAAAATCCAACTAGATGTAAATGTGTCTTTGCTTCTTCAAGGGAACTTAAAATTGAAGAAAACTACACCAAATACGGGTGCCTACTAGCTTTCAAGTTTGTAAGTTACAAATGGATCGAACCAAATTTGGTGATGAGTCTAAAAAAGCTAAAAGTTAACCAAATCAAATCTGGTGATGAGTCTAAAAGAGCTGAAAGTTTACCAAACTAAATTTGGTGATAAGTTTGAAAGAGCTGATAGTTGATCGAACCAAATCTAGTGATAAGTCTAAAAGAGCTGAAAGTTTATCGAATCAAATTGGGTGATTAGTCTGAAAGAGCTAAAAGTTGATCAAATCAAATTTAGTGATAGGTGTAAAAGAGCTAAAAGTTAATCAAACCAAATCTAGTGCTGGGTTTAAAAGACTTGAAAGTTAATTGAATCGAATATGGTGATAAGTATAAAAGAGTTGAAAGTTCACCAAACTAAATTTGGTGATGATTTTAAAGAAATGGTCTGAATCATATCTAGTGTTAAGGATATTAATATCACATAAGTATATATGTGACACCATGTTCGTATTTATTGTGCTTGATATAAGTGATTGACTGATGCATGAGTTAGAGGCTTAAATGCATCAAGGTGTATAGAAGTGCTAAATGTATATGGCTACTTATTACCTATTTTTCTCTATATGAACATACTAATGTATGTGTATACTTGATTTTCTTCTAAATACATCTATATATGTATTTTGTGTGCATAAACTATATGACTAAGAGATGTGCGCAAGTGAATTGATATGAACTGACATGAATGTAGTGCCCTGTATAGGTAAGTTTGTCTTAGTTATTAGATAAATGAATGAATCTTTTCTATGACTCAAAAATGAATATAACTTTATCCTAGATGATGTGTACATGTATGTTATTTGTCTTTTGTGTTCCTAAGCTATGTGAGCTATATAACTGATGTCTAGATAATATGTTTATGCCAAATGATGAATGATAATGTAAGCGTATTTGTATTGATGCAAGTAAACCTAATGAATATTTTATATTTGATTCTTTTCAATGAATATGCTAGACTTTATGAATAATGCATATGTATATATGTTATATGCTTAAAGTATGTGACTAATGTTAGATGTATTAATGATTACTTAATGCGAGTATGTGAATGATCTGATACATGTGCAAATGTATGAATGTGTCTAGTGATATGGTGACATAGTTTTCTCTTGAATGAATGAATGCACTATATCTTATCTTAAATGAATGAGCATGGAAACATTATGGTGGTAAATGAGATGACTCTAATGAATGATTATGGTGATTGAATAATTTAATGTGAATATGCCATAAAAAATAAATTTAGTGATACTGGTCATTGAATGATATACCGATTAGTTCCTAAATTTCTCTATATGAAGGAATGCAACAATGTATGATTTTGACTGTCTAATAAATGAATAATGCATTTCTAATAAATGTAGTGATGCATGTGTTTTTTATTATTCTCCTCTAAATGAATAAGGAATATGAATGAATGATCAATGCATGTACAGATAATTGTATGATGAATATAACCTTTTCTTAGATGAGTGAGTGAATGAATCCTTTTTTAATGGATGAATGGTAAAGGCAGATATATGTTGAATAATGAATGCTTCTTTTCTTATGATGTATGAATGAATCTTTTTTTATGATGGATGAATGATAAAGGTAGATATATATACAGACAAGTAGGTATCTTTTCTTAAAATGGATGTATAGGTGCATGAGCTAGTGCATGTTTTGTTATTAAGATCACTCTCTCCTCAAACTCATCATAGAAAACTTGTGTTTAAAGGTGTGAAGCATAATAGAGCATGCAAATATATGTGATTACACAGTATAGTGCCTTTTTTATTATCTAGTCCAAAGATTTTCTAGCTAAATATTTTCTCTCTACCTTTAATTATTGCTTAGACCGCCCTTTATGGGTTTTCGATATAGTGATGTATGCTTTAATTTTTGCCTAGGCTACCCTTTATAAGTTTTTAGACTATTAAGCTTCTTGATCTTTTTCTTCTTCTTCTTTTTTTGATTATCCACATTTGGTTAAGGCTTAGGACCTAACCATGCTATCTCTGATTAATTAGATATAGAGTTGCATCCTTTAAAATGGCTAGATATATTTTGAAGCTCATGTACTCTTGTAGATTTGTGAACTTAGAGTGATATGTCTTGAAGCTCATATCATAGGAGGTTGATGGAGCTTTTCAGATCAATAAGTAGCTTTCCATGGGTGCTAGCTTCTTACCACTAGTGTTTTGAATCTTTATGCTTCTACTGTATGTTAAATGTTATCCTTTTAACCTTTTCGAGTATTGCATTGATAATATCCCTGTTATCAACTAGTTTGAAGATTTTTTTAGCTAAATATGCTCTCAATTTCCCTTACTTTTGCCTAGGCTAATTTTCTTGATTAATTGGCCTAGCGGGAATTAGAAAACTTTTTTTTGAATGAGGGTAACCATGATTGAAAAGAGAATGCTCGATTATTTAAAGCTTAAAATAAATCATTTTGCTTTTATAGGCTTTAGAGTTTTGACATTTTAAAGCCTTTTGACCTTTGAATTTTTATATGAGTAAGAACCTAAAAATGTTTATTTTTTAGAATAGTTCTTATGAGCTTTTAAACTTTGAAGGAAATGGTTAAAAAAAGAATTTGATGCTTTAATATTTGAAGCTTGCTAAACTTAGACCTCTTTTAAGATTGAAAGAAATAAACATTTAAGGATATTTCTCATGCCTTACAAAGAAAGATCAAGTTTTGAGCTTCAGAATTGCATGAGTAGTGGTGAGCCATTATTAGGAAAATCATAAACTATTTGTAATACTTATGGATTAAGATAATCATGTTTGTTCCTCTTTTTCTTTTTTCTCCATTTTTTTGTTTTTTTAAAATCTCTCAACTCACTTTCAAAAGTACCATGTTATGTAATTAATAAGGTGAACAAAAATGCTTATGAATAGCCAAAACAATGTAACCTTAATTATTCCAACATAAAGGAAAGAAATAACTAGAAAAGAAAATAAAGATAGTCTATATCTTTATTAAATCCTTCCATATCTTTGATTTGTACAATCTTATAGTTGGTCAATAGTTAGCTTATGAGGTGGCAGACCAAAGGTTAGAAAGATAGAACCTTGCTTTTAGAGAATTAAGGAATGGCAATGAGGTCTAGTAATGGGTGATCTTTAGCATTAGGTATTGTACCACAATTTATAAGGTCTTAGATAGCTCGATGTAGGGCTTTATAGTTGTCAATCAGGTGGCTAGTCCTTTGGTGATAAGCATAGTATAGGTCATGGTGATGGTTAGGTGGAAGTGGTAAGGACTGATGTTTAGGTATTAAGGCTCAAAGGAGGTTTTCTTAATTCTTTTAGTATCATTGACAAGGGCTTATTAAGATGGATAAATCTATGGGGAATCTTTCTTGGCCCGATTGCTTGGTTATTGCTTACCTCTAGGGTTAAATTCATGCCTATCATGTTCTCTGAGCACCTTGTTGTTAGACTTCTCGAATCCTTTATTCTATAAAGATTATTGTCCTTTATTCTAGTGCTGCCTTAGCCTCATTCATCATGCCTTTAGTCAAAACTAATTTTCACCTTTGGTTTTAGGTTTAGTTGTCATTTTGGTAGTGATGTCAAAAAAAAGAAAAAGAAAAATGGGCTAAGTGTTTTCCCTTAAAGAGCCTGAGCAAAAGATGATCCTTATAGTTAGTATGGTACATGGCTAATTTGATACTTGTTTCAAGCACTATGATGCTATGCATGGTGTACCCTAATTATGATACAGAGGTAATGAAAAGTGTATATGGATGAGGTTCCTATAGGAAATGAATATGACACCTATATTAGGTGATGCAATACTAGGTGATTGAAGTCTGTATAATGAATGATACATGGTAATGCCTAGGTATAGTGTGCTAAATGTATGCATGTAGATGCATGTGGTTATGCATGAGGTTCCCACATGAATAAATACATATGAGACCTACATTAGTTGAGATGTTACATGGTAATGCCTATTAATCATTGATCCATCTTTTGAAAGAGAGCTTAAACTAAATTTGATCTACTTTGCAAAAATGTGATCCAAATTTTCCCCTTTCTATGTATCTATATAAACATCTGAAAGTAAATTCATTATTTTATTTTATTAAAAGAAGAGTATTTAAAAAGATTACAAAAGCTTAAAACTAAACTAAAAAAACAAAAATAAGATTTAATTAGGGATGCTTCTAGCTTTGGGATTAGGTATTTGCTTAGTGTTAATGAGATATTGAAAGGCATGATAGAGAGTGGTGTACTTGCTTGTGAGATGGCTAGTCACATGATGATAAGTATAATATAGATAAGATTTATGATTAGGTAGATGAGGATTAATCCGTGGCTTAGGCATTAATGGTTATAGTTTTCTTCTTTTATAAGCTTGTTCAAGCACCAAGATAGAGATCTATCTAATTTAGAGAAATGGCGAGTCCTAACTGTGTTGACACTGGTGACTTGGCCCAAATTATTACTTTGGTAGGTAGGTTCCTCATCCTTCTTGAATCCTTTATTTTAAAGTGCTAGTTCAAGACTAATAACTATGTCCTTAAGCCGTTCCCATGTGGTAAAGCCTTTAGCAGAGAGCCTAGCCTTTATATAGCTATTAGCATGCTTGATGAACATTTTAATTTGATTAGTATTGTAGGTCTTATTCCTTATTTTAAGTACCTTGGCCCTCTATCATTTTAAGTATTCTAAAAAAGATTTATTAGGTTTTGGCGTACCAATTCTAAGTTTTTGAGGGTTACCTTGACTGTTGTATTATTTGAGTATTGCTTGTTGACCGTATGATTTAAACCTTCCCAATTCATTTTCACCTTATTTTCCAAACCATAGTACCAATCTAAGGTTTACTCAATTAAGGACATGTTAAACAACCTTACTATTTGTGCTTTCAATAGATAGGTAGACCTTATGGCTACTGTATATTGCTTTACATAAGTCTTGGGGTTTAAAGTACCATTAAACTTGCTTAAATTTGGCATTTTGAACTTGTGAGGCATAGTATGATCATGCTTTAAGCTGATGTCTCCTAAGTTGATGTCTTTGCCCCTAGTCACTAAATGACTAAATGACTCACGGCTTCAAGTTTTTCATTGAGCTCTCTGATAGGATCTTCCTTATCATACACCAGTGGTGGAAGTGGTATTTCTTTATAGAAAACTAGGTCGTCTTGTAACACCCAAAAAATTCCGGTGTTATGAATAATACTTCCCAGGACGTGAATAGTGTTTTCCTAAGGTTAGGGACACTAATTTTACTAAGTGGAAATACTAATTATGACATAATTTTGAGTAAAATTTGAGGTCAAAATGAGGTCATTTAGGTGGTTAAAAACGACTATAAATTTTTACAGCAATGTCGCATGAATAGTGACTTAGGTTAAGCTGAACCGTAAAATATTCAAAAGTTGCTCAGAAAATTTTGAGATTTATATAACCTGATACTTAAAAATTCTAATTAGGCCATTGGTTCTAGAATTTGAATTTTTAGATATCAGGAAGTATTTTTACAAAAATTGGATAACTTTAAAACTATTGATTTTAATCGATTTTTCTTGTTTTTCAAACTCTAATTTTTACAGAATTTTTGGGGCATAATAAAAGGGAATTTTATGAAAAATTTTTACTTTTATTTAGGTTTTAAAGAGGAGGAATATTGGAGGAAAAAGGGAGAGAAAAATGAAATTAAAAAAATTATTTTTAGAAAAATATATAAAGGGTCAAAACACTTAAAAGGTCAACATTTTCTTCTTTTCTCTTCTCTCTTTCTCTCCACCTTTAGAAGCCATTAACTTCAACTCCTCTCCTCTCTCTATTTTTGTTCTTTTTTCTTCCTTCTAAGCTTATAATTGCCAAAATAAAAATAAATCGAGTGCTTCTACACCTTCTAGGATACTTTGAGAGCGAAAAATATAAAGGAAAATGCTTAAATTCATAGTTTGGGAACCCTCATGAATAGTGATCATTTTTAGTTTGGGTGAGTTTTTCTAAAGTCTAGTAGTTTTTTTTATGTTTTATGGGTGCCCAAAAGTATTTCCACCATTTTAGATTTTATTTTTAAGCGTCAATTGATTTATTAGGAATTTTACAAGATTTTTTTATTTTATGTTAGGGATATTCGACAAAACTTAAGAAAAAGGGAAGTCAAACATATAGACAAGCCTCGAGGTTGCTTTACGACATCCTCGGTATGTGTAATCAAAAGGAATTGGGCAATATTCACTTAAGTGTATTAAATTCCATATTATGCCTAAAAGGGGAAAAATGCAATAAATGCTAAATATAATGAATGTATGGTGTTTATTGTGTTATGTGGCTTACATAAAGTGTGAGTATGTGTTTTAGACAATGATATATGTTTAGGAATCATAGGATATCCATATAATGCTTAAATTGCGATAATGTACATAAAATGGAGAAAATGAGGTGTATTATGTTCACTGAGAAAATTAAGCATATTATTGCTTAAAATGTTGTTATTTGGCATAATTGAGATATGTTGAAATTAATGAAAGCATGGAAATGCACATGGGGTGAAAAATGCTCGTATTGTGCTTATTAGGAAAAATAGGCATATTATGGGAAATGACTTAATTTATGCATATAATGACACTTAATCGTGATTTTATGGTATGTTAAGTGTATCTTGCATTGTGTATAAAGTTTAAATTACTTTTGAGGCCATGACATATGTGTTAGCCGAATGGGTCATAAGGCTAACCTTAAGTGTGTGACACTTGAGTGCAAGTTGGCTATGTAAAATGTTAAGTGATGAATGAATAGAAAAATTTGTTATAGTTTTGAAATGATGTTAAATAATGATAGGTAATGTTCATATAGGCATAATTATGTTCATAATGCATGAATGTTGCATTGATTTTAGAGATATGAATATGTATGCATTAATGCTCTTGTTTAGTATGCATTATGATGAAAATGGTAGTGGAATAATGGATATAAGGCTTGATGGCTGAATGGTCTTTTAGGTCATGAAAGTTGGTGTATCTAGTTATGTGCATGATATTATGCATGGAATATATGAGCATGGCTTAGTATATTATGTTGATTTTTAATGTATGCATGAATAGTATATATGGCTGAATAAAGACTTGGAAAATGCTTATACGTGGGAAATCATGAAATATAGAAGTAGTGCACATATATAGCATACTTATTGTGTTTGGTGTAAACATAATTAAAATTATATATGAATGAAGTTTAGGGCCAAAATGGGTTCTAAAAATATAATATGCTTAAATATGGTGTATAACACTAAGTTATGCCATAATAGTTGTGTCTTGATGGACATTTGGACATATTATATCTTGAATGAACATATGCACGAAATGAATGTGAAAATAGCAATTATGTAGTTACAAACATCTAATGAGATGAAAGTGGTGGTTTAAAATGCATATGACATGAATGTGACTAAAATGCATGTTAAGGTGTGCACGATTACTAAAAGGAGGTTTTTGGTGTAATTGTCTAGTTTTAGTCACTCGATGGCTAAAACAAGGAAATTAAAAGCTATGTAAGCTTAATTAAGATGGTGGAATTAAAACATATTAATTTTGGCCCATGTAATGCACCAACCTAAAAATGGATAAGTTAACTAGTTTACTAGGGGATATAGTAGTTGCTAGGGTACCGTTGTACCTAGATTATGTTATCCAAAGGTTCGCTATATGTTTTACCTGCGGATTTATGTTATGACCTTCAGATCCATGCAGGTGCAAGGTAAGGTGTGCATGATTACTAAAAGGAGGTTTTTGGTGTAATTGTCTAGTTTTAGTCCCTCGATGGCTAAAACAAGGAAATTAAAAGCTATGTAAGCTTATTTAAGATGGTGGAATTAAGAGATATCGATTTTAGCCCATGTGATGCAACAACCTAGAAATGGGTAAGTTGACCAGTCAGCTAAGGGATATAGCAGCTGCTAAGGTACTGTTATACCTAGATTATGTCATCCAAGGGTTCGCTATATGTCTTACCCACGAATTTATGTTTATGATCTTTAGATCTATGTAGGTGTAGCCACTGTAAGGTCTTATAGGGGCCACTGCACGTTCACACATGAGTGCAGCCACATAAGCTTAGATGGGTTCTATACACCTTTTCTATACTAGTGCAGTAGCCATCAGGTCCAAAATATGGGCCACTACACATTATTAATCCCGTTATTCATAGGTTTTGTGGTTATCCAAATTGGGCTTAAGAGAATAAAGCAAATACGGAATTTAATCTATAATATGTAATATATTAATGAAAAAGGTTGTTTTATGCAAAGCATGAAATAATGTTAAGGTATATATGGTAAATTCTTTATTCTTAGTTGTATGCATGCTGTATGTGTGGCATGGATATACACAAGCATGATGAATGTTTTAAAATCATTATGTTGCATCTTTTGATTATTATGTATATCATGAAGGATGTTTATCATTCTTACATATGATCACTAATGGTATATAAATTATGTAACGTCCGC
>CANXYI011507609.1:0-18330 GCA_948208565.1 Hura crepitans
CTAATTTCAAAAATTCTTTAACCATTAGACTCAGTGTAATTTTCTAGCTTCAGGGTCCACTATTTTTGAGTATGTTCGGGCACATCTTAGGTTAGTCCTGGCCCAAAAAATTTTTATTGGCTTAATAGGTAACTTATAGCCTAAAATGAATTATTGGTTCTGCTAAATTTTTTTATTTTGCCTTTTTCATCATTTTAGAGCCCCTCGAAGTTTATGACCTGTGCTATAACCTTAATCCACGTGTAAGTGTCTTAGCACCCCGGATGCACTCCTCGGACCTTATGGCACTATTCTTGAAGCCTCATAATGCAAGCATTACAAGATCAGTCCATAGACCTATCTAGCAACCAAATAATTGACTATCTGAGTATCAAACAACTAGCAGCTGCAAAACCCTAAGTTGATCAGTCAACCCATCGAGTGGGTGTCTAACTAATAGGCCAAGTAGCTTAAATTAACTTCTTTTAATGACCACAAATATTCTTATAATATATAAGTTTCAAAAATAGACTAATAAAAATTTTATCTCATACTTTAAAATTTTATTTGGACTAGTGTTGCCATTTTTTTGCTCTACCGGATAAAATCGTAAAACAATTCTTAAGTCTGGTGCTGCTAAAATTTAAGGAATCTTATATTATAATTTATCAAGGTAATTCAACTTAAAATGTCAATACTTTCTGTTCCAATGACATTTTTGGTTCAGGTAGAGATTAACTAGAAAGTTATAGGTTATTTTGACCTCTTTAAAAGGCATTATCAAAGACTATTTCAAGTCAAAATTAAACTCAGTTTTTACTTTTCTTTTTAGTGCTTTGCTGGGCACAAGGCTAACTACAACTTAGCCAAGTCCATAGCCAAAATGTAGGCAATAAAGCCTACTAAAACTAGGCAAATTCCATGGCTAAAATATACTTCAAAACTAGCCTCTCAAAGGCATAAATAAAGTTCACCTTACTATCTCGTTTAAGCCACTTTTAAGATCATTATTTAAAGCCTTATATAAATGTTTTAGTTTAATCTTTCTAGCTAATTCAAGGCACATTTCCAAGGTGTATATTGCTATATTAATAATTAACATACTTAGCTAATTCCATAGCCATTTGATGCCAATAATTAAGCCATTTCAATGTACTTAACTAACACTTAGTAACTTTATGTTTCATGCCAATATGCCATGGTTTAAACTTTCGAGTCCTTAGAAAAGTGGACTAAATTTCCATACCTTGATGCAGAAGAACATCATTAAATCACAGTTACATGCCATGAAATTAAGTGTGCTCATAAAAATTTGAATCTAAGTTAATTATGGCTAAAGTATCAAGCAACCTTCCTAAAACCCAACCATGAAAGCTCACAGGTACAAGGCAAATTATACATTCCATGGTGATTTCTCTTCTTAATTCTCATGGTTCTCATTTTAGCATGCCAAGTACATACTAAATACTCATCATAGGCAGTAAATTACTCATCCAAGCAATTAAAGGTAACAAATTCTACATGCATTTTAAGGCCACTTATGCAAACACTAAGACCAACACATTCAATTTAACTAAACTTTCAACTTAATCAACATCCCAAATGAAGGAATCAACCTTATATTCATAATTCTAGCCATTCAAACTCAAATTTCACTAGCCTAAGCACCTAAGCACATGAAGAATCACTTACATATAACTTTTAAGATGTCATTCCCATCCAAGCCTAAGCTGCTAACCCAGTTCTAGCCATCATGGTGACCTTATTCCTCCTCTGTGAGCCACCAAATGCCACCACTACCTCATACACATCACCATTTAGATGTTAACAATGGTTTAGCCTCAAAAATTAGCTAAACAACTAAGAAATGAGGGAGAACCAGCCATGAAATCACCTTTGGCTTATGGTTCTGGATTATTTTGAACTAATCTTCTTATTTGATTTTTATCTCCCAAACCACAGCTCCTTTTAGCTTGATTCTTATTCGTCATGGTGCTTAACATCTAGAAGAAATTTTAGAAACTAGAATTTCTCCTTTTGGTGGCTAGAGGAGAAAGTTATACCCTAAAGAGGGAGGAATTGGCATCGGTCAAGTAGCAGAAAATGGGAAAATGCATTTTGTTCATTACAAGTGGAAATCCAATTGTCATGGCCCTTTGCCACTTGGCAAGTGTGCTAAGCCACTTGACATGTTGTGACCCCATCTTGACATGTCAAAGGTGGTCCTGGTAATTCTTGAACCATCCTGAATTTTCTACAAACTTAAAAAATTCATAGAAATTCACTCGGACCTCTAAAAATTACACCGTTTGTTTTAAAAATCATATTTTTATCCCGTCTACCTACTCATAATTTTTTTGCAGCCAAATTCCATCAATAGCGCAGTTTTTAGACTACCTCAATTTGCATGCTAACCTAAAAAATTATAAAAATTTGCAAATGACCTCTGATTTCAAAAATTCTTTCACCATTGGACTCATTGTAATTTTCTAGCTTCAGGGTTCACTATTTTTGGGTCCGTCCGAGCACATCCGAGTCCCAGTCTAAAGAGTTTTTATTGCATCAATAGGTAACTTTCTATTCAAAATGAATTGTTGATTCTACTAAATTTTTAAATTTTTCCTATTTCATCAAATTAAAAGCCCCTTAAAGTTTCATGACTCGTGCCATCGCCTTGATCTATGTGTAAGTAACTCGGCACCTCAGTGCACTTCTCGGATATTATGGCACTATTCATAGAGCCTCAGAACACTAGCATTACATTTCTTCCCTTCTTAAGAAAATTTCATCCTCAAAATTACCTGAAGCAAATGAAGGAGAATACTGAGCTCTTATTTGCTCATCTAACTCTCAGGTAACTTCGTTTATACTTTTATACCTTTATAGCACTATAACAGTGGTATGGATTCATCTCTACAATTGTCTCATTTCACGAGCCATACTCTACACTATTTCTTAGTCATAACTTATATCTAACTATGCTTCAATAATTACCATTAGAGTCATATGTAGTTGACCTAATTTATACCCTTCTGAGCACAAAACATAAAAACACTGTGCTTTTATGTAGCTCAAGTAGTAATGCAAACCTGTAAGCTAGAGGTTTTAACCCTATCAGTACTCTCGTAGGGTCGGATAACCTAGGACTTAATTACCTTTTTTCCCAAACCTTTGCACCTATTTCCTTGGAAAAATCTCCAAAACACTTGTATCTAACTAAATATTCAGTAGTTTCCTACTTCAAGTCAGCATAAAATTGTAGTCTAATCATACTACTTTCAGCCTTTTTCTAATTCATTTCACTTTTCCTTAGCCTCTTTAATCAAGTCTACTCTGAAACCTTTGTGTCTCAAATTTCACATCAACATGAAAATGTCTTACATTGTCTATCATACAATGCCTCATAAGGGTCTATTTCTAAACTAAATTCGTTACTACTACCATAGGCAATCTTTGCCAAGAACACGTGCATATACATATATTAGAAAACCATAAGCATATTAATACTATCTCACAACAGATTCTTATATACCTATATCACCCTCTTCCACTATCCATTAGACTGAGGATGATAAGCTAGTCTAGTGCTGAAAGATGCTTGTAGCATTTCCCAAAATTTAGAAGTAAAATAAAATCTCTATCCACATGATAGTCATTGGCACAACATGAAATCTAATGGGCTCATCACTATATAGTCTAGCCAATTGGTTTAAAAACTAATCCATCCTATTTAGGTAACTTAAAATATCTATCAACAATTGTTCATATACCACCACATTTATCTTTACCCAATAGTAAGCTCATTACAAAACTCAGAGTTAGCTTTCTCATTCTCACTCTGATATAGTTATAGGATATAACAATTTAAAAAGATTCTGAAGCCCAGCTTCTACCTGCTGGCATATCAAATACTTAATATCATACTCTACCACATTTCTTTCCATACCAAGCCATCAATAAATGAAATTCCCAAGCTTAGATTTTTCCTCCTATAATATATGGGATGAGAAGACTCATATATTTTCTTAAACATTTGTAACCCAAATCCTCTGTACAAAATGTACATGATCTGCTTTGATGAGTTCACTACTCACTTACTATCAACTAAGACCCTATAGTCTTCCCCTCTTAAGCTTTGCTAATTTTTTATACTATCTACTTGTCTCTCATCTCATTATCTTCGATTTGCTATTTAAAATTTGAATTCACTAGCAATTTAACCACTGCTACCTTTTCTATTGTGAATTGTAACCTAGTATTCATGCTTCTCAAGGTCACCTTAGACTTTTCCTACACTTAGCATCTACCATCACAATAGATTTCATTGGTTGATAGTCAATTATGCAATCAAAATCCTAAATCAACTCTACCCAGTTTCTCTATCTTAGGTCCCTTTTTCCTAAGTAAAGGAATATTTCAAGCTCCGATGATCTATACTTATACAATGTTCCTTTTCATACTAATAATGCCTTCATCTATTTTAGAACAACCACAACGGTAACTAGCCTAAAATCAGGGGTAGGATAATCCTCCTCTTATGGCTTCAATTTTCTTAAAGCATAAGCCACTACTTTTCCACCCAACATTAACATCTGACAAACCATTCAATGAAGCATCCCTGCATATAACAAGGTCTTTACCCTATTCAAATTGAATTAGGATAGGAGCCTCTATCAACCACTGTTTCCAACATAGTAAAACTATCTTGACATGAATTATCCCATACAATTCTTACATTATTTTTGATTAGTCTATTCAAAGGAGTAATAATAATAAGAGTCCTCCAGCAAGCCCTTTATAACATTAACTAAGTCTAAAAACTTTCTTATCTTAGTTACCTTTCTAAAGAGTTTCAATTCCAACCTGTCTTACCCTCACTAGGGCTAATTTTAACTCTCTCTATTAAAACTAGGTGGTCCGTAGAGAAACTTCATTTGCCCAATTCACAATAGTTGAGTAGACACACCACCCTCTTTCTTTCAGTGTCTGTATCACAACACTCAAATGTTGTTCATACTATTTATGGTTCCTAGGATACACGAAAAGATCATCCAAGAGCACCATTGCCACTAGTCTATATAAAATTAAAATCTTTACCTATTACAATCCATAAAATTACTAAGGCATGAGTGAGCCTCGATGACATCACTAAAGACTCACAATGTCCATACTAGTTTCTAGAAGCAATCTTAGTAATATCAGCTTCCCTAACTCCTTGGTTGATAATATCTAGATCTTAAATCATCTTTAAAAGAAAGAAAACCACCCTATCTTAATAATCAAGAAGATCATCCATCAGAACAAGGGATACTGTTCCTACATAATCACTCTATTTAATCACTTTTAGTGTAATGCATAGCCTAAGTGACTTGTCTTTCTTTCTTATAGATAGCTTGGGCACTTACTAAAAAATTTATGCTGAGTCTGATAAGACTCTTATCACTTAGCTCTTATAGTTATACTATTAGTGCTTTTATTTTAATAAATGCCCTCCTTTGAAGAATAATAAACATTAAAGCAATACTAGGATTCCTCCACTTTAGAATCCACCTTTCTCTAAGATATTAATCTTGGTAGCTCAATAGGAAGATATTAGAGAACTAAGCTTTAACTAATAGATATGCTAGATTAGAATTAAATTAGTTTGATTAATACCTTAGGCCAAACATGCCTTCCTCCTCTCAAAGGAGTTATTATATCTTGATAACAAGGATAAAATTGTCTAAAGGATTTCTCTCACCATCTACAATCTCTAATAGTCTTCATATAATCTGAAGGGTCAACTTCTTATGGTTACCCTCTATCATAGCCTAATGCTTAATAACCCAATCCATCCTAGAAGTACCTCAGTTATTGAAATATGACTTAGTTAGAACAATAATAATCCATGCCCCTAAGTTACCAAAGGCATCTTTTATACATCTTATTCATAATCACACACTACCCCATAGGGCTGTTGACTCTAATGTCTTCATTAACTTGCTTATTCTGTACTAGTGCAATCCATACACATAAAGGACATTAAAATAGGGTTTATCAAAGCCAAGACTAAAACATTAACTAACAACATACCAGTCACACCATCTGGTGCTATAACCACCTTTTCAATCTCATTATACTCTGCCTGGTTAAAGCACAAATTTTAATTCTAGCACCCTAACTAACACAAGGATACTCTTCTTTAGTCTATCTCTAACCCTTACTTTATGGTGTAACATTAGGTATCTATGCCTAAGCAATCTCTATTTGTCTTTAAGGACATTTTCTTACTATAATGGTCTCTAGCACAACCTTGTAAACATTCCTCTCATTTACCTCCTATGCACTGCTCCTAGTGCCCTTTTCTAACAACAACCATGCATAGGTGATCCACTCCTATTATCCTTTGTACAAAGAGTACTTTTAACCCGATAATGTAATTAAAGTCTACCAATAGGAGCTTCCCTAACCTCTGGGTCTGTGTTAACTTTTGCCCCCGGTACCCTCTCTGGTATTAGGACTTATACTGAAATTATGCCTGTAACTGACCTTTTCTCCTTGTCTTACCAATTTGGAACTGCACTAGGCTATCCCTCAATGCTCTGCCTCTCAAAGAGGTTTTTTCTCATTGGTACCATTTCTTCCTGTGACATGCAACTAGTACTGATGTTGCCAACTCCCTCTTTTTGAGGTTTAGCTGTCTTTATCCTTAATTCTACATTCAGTCCTATAAGGAATCTCTTATATTCTGTATATGTATCATTGAAAATAACTTCCTCCATATAGTTTAGAAATCTTGGTAACATCCTTTCATGTACTACTTCTCATAGTACCAAGATAGGGTTTCTCCTGCCTGTTATCAGTCACTCACTCATATCTCGGGCTGCTAAGCAGTATAATTGCGTTTAGATACTAATACAGAACCTACTCTCTATATACTATAGTTATCAAACCAATTGGTTCCATAACCCTTCCTGCGGGCAACTAGACCAATCATTTCTATACTAGAGAAGGCTTTCCCTTCTTAGCCTCGGACAGCATAATAGTTTAGAGGAATTGAAACTTAACTCTTTGATATCTATGTACTTTACCAAGGAATATTGTACATTTGCTTTAATACCACCAAATGTGAAACCCTTTATTGGATTTTTGAAGAAACCTAATAAGCAGCACACTTCCCGCCAGGTCACCCATCCTAAAATTTCTCTAGTGGTCATTTGTTTAACTTTTACCAATTTCACTCTAGTTCATCCTATCAAATTCTGAAATCTGCCCTGTCAGTTCCTATAATCCTTTTATGCTAGAATCAATCTAGTTTAGCTATTACCAATGAAAACTAACATCATTCAGGTATTACCTAAAATTTGGCAACATAACCGCTGCCTGAGTCCTAACCGAAAATTTTAGCAAGCCTATTTAACACTTTTATAAACAAGTTACATCACCTGGACCCATATAGTCCCCCATTCTCGAGGTATTATCAGCATCTAACACATATCAAACTCAAGCCTCAGGCTACAGATAAAACAAGCCTCAGGCTCACTTCAACATCGATAATATAATTATACATTCACCAAAGCACATGCATAGAAATACTTAATTTACATAAGCATGTCATATTCACTTAATTAATTTACATTTCCATAGCTTAATTACCTTTTCCTACCTATTTCCCACTCAAGTACATGGATATTATAACTGTACCAAAATTGACATCCAAAGTCTTCACTTGTATCCTCTAAATTGCTATCATCATACTTTATGAGCTAACTCCCACTATTGTGTACCTATGTACCAAAATTGATACATTGAGTATACGAGATACTCAGTGGTAAACTTAAAGCAATTTAATCATGATATTTATATCATAACTTAGTTGTACAGTTGAGGAAATGATTTTATTTTATAATATAAAATAATTACTCACTAGGGTGTAAAATTACTAAAATAGCCCTAGGGTATTTATCTAATCTAAAATAGTGTTTCTGACTCAGGTGAACCATTTAAAGCAAGCATTATTACTTTTAACATATATACTTAATAAAAAGCACTTTATTTATGTATGTATGAAAAATGACTCAAATACCATTTTCAGTACTTTTACTACTTTCTCTGAAAAAGTCTTCCAAATAAGCTTAAACTTTACCTTCCCAAGGTATTTGTGTGTTGAGGTAGTCTGCTTGACTCATATATATATATATATATTATTTAAAATAATTATTTAAACTGATCTAACACATCTGTGCAAATTGTCTAAAATACCTTTAGCTTGCATTTTTCCAAAAACTTAGAAAATACTGTTCCATTATGCTTAATTTTTATACTCATAATTAGTTTGATTATTTACTTAGTTTAATTCTCTGGCCAGACTAAGAAGATGACACTTTAAGACACTACATCTAGAGGGATAATAAACTAGTGTAGTGGTCCCCATTCTTAACCTATGCCGTTGTACCGGCATATATGCCATATTGGAGATCAGCCGTAGCCTCCCTAGACAAAATAATTGTAAGTGTAGCTATAACTATAACTTTAATTGTGTGACATAATAAAGATCAGCCCATAGGCCTCCCCAACCATAATTAATCATCAAGAACTGGGTGATATAATAGAGATTAGCCTATAGACCTCTCCAACCACCAAATAACTGGCTGTCTAAGTATCAGACAACTAGCAGCTATAAAACTTTAAGTTTACCAGTTAACCTGTCCAGTGAGTGTCTAACTAATGGCCCAAGTAGCTCAAATGAACTTCTTTTATTGACTAAAAATATTCTTATAATATTTAAGTTTCAAAAATAGATAGATAAAAATTTTATCTTATACTTTAAAATTTTATTCAGACTAATGTAGCCACTTTTTGGCTCTATCGGATAAAATCCAAAAACAATTCACAAGCCTTGTGCTACTAAAATTCAAGGCATCTTATATTATAATTTATCAGGGTATTTCCACATAAAAGGTCAATACTTTCTATCCAGTGACTTTTTTTGTTCAGGTAGAGGTGAACTAGACAATTATAGGTCATTTTGACCAATTTTGAAGTCATTTTCTTTGATAGTTTCAAGCCAAAATTAAACTTAGTTTTCATTGTTCTTTTTAGTGCTTTACTGGGCATAAGGCCAACTATAACTAGGCCAAGTCCATGGCCAAAATCTAGGCAATAAAACAAACTGAAACTGGGCTAATTCCATGGCTAAAATTTACTTCAAAACCAGCCTCTCAAAGGCATAAATAAAGTTCACCTTACTAGCTCATTTAAGCAAATTTTAATATCATTATTTCAAGCTTTATATACATGTTTTAGTTCAAATATTTCTAGCCAATTCAAGGCAAATTACCAAGGTGTATATTTCTATAATAATAAGTCACATACTTAGCTAGTTCCATAGCTATTTCATGCTAATAATCTAGCCATTTCAATGTACTTAACTAACACTTAGTAACTTTATGTTTCATGCTAATATGCCATGGTTTAAACTCTCGGGTCCTTAGAAAAAATGGACCGAATTTTCATACCTTGACACATAATGACATCATTAAATCACATTTACATGCCATGAAATCAAGTGTGCTCATAAAACATTTCATTTTAAGATAATTATGGCTAAAATTTCAAGCAACCTTCCTAAAAGCCAACCATGAAAGCTCATGGGTATAAGGCAAATTACACATTCTATAGTGATTTCTCTTCTCAATTCTCATGGTTCTCATTTTAGCATGCCAAGTACATACTATATACTCATCATAGTTAGCAAATTACTCATCCAAGCAATCATAGATAACAAATTCAGGAAGCATTTTAAGGCCATTTATGCAAACATTAAGAACAACACATTCAATTTCACTAAAGTTTCAACTTAATTAACATCCCAAATGAAGGAATCAACCTTAGATTCATACTTCCAACAATTCTAACTCAAAGTTCACTAGCCTAGGCACCCAAGCACATGAAGAAAAAGCTATAAGTTCACTTACATATCACTTTGAAGATGTCATTCCCAGCTAAGCCTAATCTGCTAGCCTAGTTCTAACCACCACGATGACCCTATTCCTCCTCTATGAACCACCAAATGCCACCTTCATGTCACCACTACCTCACACACATCACTATCTAGATGTTAGCTATGGTTTAGCCTAAAAATCAGCCAAAAAACCAATGAAATGAGGGAGAACTAGCCATGAACTCACCTTTGGTTCATGGTTCTGAACTCTCTTATTTGATTTTTATCTCTCAAACCATAGCTCCTTTTGGCCTAATTCACATTCTTCATAGTGCCCAACATCTAGAAGAAGTTTTAAAAACTAAAATTTCTCTTTTTGGTGGCCAAAGGAGAAAGTTATGGCCTAAGAAGCGAGAAACTAGCATCGGTCAGGCAGTAGAAAATGGGAAAATGCATTTTGTTCATTACAAGTGGAAATCCACTTTTCATGGCTCCTTTGCCACTTGGCAAGTGTGCTTAGCCATTTGGCATGCTATGGGCCCTATCTTGACATGTCAAATGTTGTCCCGATAATTTTCCAACCATCCTAGTGTTTTGGCAAACTTCCAAAATTCATAGAACTTTACTCAGACCTCTAAAAATTACACCATTTATTTTAAAATTCCTATTTTAATCCCCTTTATCTGCTCGTAAATTTTCACGGCCATATTCCATCAATAGGTTAGTTTTTAGATTGCCTTGTCTTGCATGATAACCTAAAAAATTATGAGAATTTGCAAATGACCTCTAATTTTAAAAATTCATTCACCATTAGACTCAATGTAATTTTCTAGCTTTAGGGTCCACTATTTTCGGGTCCGTCTAGTGATATCCTGGGTCAGCCCTAGCCTAAAAAATTTTTATTACATTGATAAGTAGCTTTTCAATCTGAAATGAATTATTGGTTTTACTAAATTTTTAAATTTTGCCTATTTCATCAAATTAAGGCCCCTCAAAGTTTTATGACCTGTGCTATTGCCTCGATCCACATATAAGAGACCCAACACCTCGGTGTATTTCTCAAACCTTATTGTACTATTCACAGAGCCTTAGAACATGGGCGTTACAATTTAGGAATGTTTAATAGTCAGATATAAAATGATTTTAATAGTTAAAAATTGACCTAAATTGTTACAGGTCATATTTTGGTCCTACCGAACAATTTTAAGTTTATTTTTATGAGGCCAATTTAAGCTTAACACATAAATATGTTTAAGGCTATTTACTTAATCTCAAAATTTCTTATGTAAAAATTTTGTTAGCAATGTTTTAATTATGTCTGAAAGAGTCCTTTTCTTAAGACAGTTACACGTCGCGTCTCGAGGACTTATCTCTATCATAGGCCTAATAGTTGTAAATTTTCTATAATATTTATAGGCTTGCAGCAATAAAATTCTAGGGATTTTTTTCATACACCGTTCCATGCTTAACAATTAGCCTTTATAGGCTTAAGTATCTCAATTTCAATTTCTTATGTAGAAATTTTGTTAGCAATGTTTTAATTAAGTCCGAAATAGTCCTTTTTGTTTAAATTATTTTAGCATGAGCTTTTCATTGTAATTACTTAACTATTTCCCTGCTATATTTACTCTACATATCTGTCCTTTTCATCATAAAATCATGTTCATTATGTCATACTTACCATCTTATATCATTTCACTCTACACATAAGTCTCTTAGTCCTTTTAATAGAACATAGCCATTATCATTTTAGTTACAATGCTTTCATATCTCAAAATAATTCATTATGTATATTATGTGTGAGATCCTATACAAACCTCTTGGTTATTTTATATTTGTGTACCCATAAGGTACATTTCCCATAAGTTGTTAACTCACATTTCACAAGTCATTAAACTAGCAAAAGGAGTTATAAACAATCTTTTAGAGACAACACATAATGACTATCATCTTTGCATGGTTCGTCTATGAATCATTAACAAGTAAGACATGTAAAATTAAGTCACCTTTTTAGGATACTTCTTAAACCATATCTAGTTCCTATCCTCACATATACACCACACACACTAGCAAGCCTTGTGTTATTTAATTTTCACCTAAGGCCATTTCATCATAATTCATTTTTATAGTTCCACACAACAACCCTCATATTTTCATGCCCCTTTCTTTTCTTGAACCATACTTGCACCCATACCTTTCCACCACACGTTACACACACATACACTCACCTTTACATTATTTTAATAATTTAATGCTAAAGACTAGCACTTTTAAGCATATACCTATACTTTTAATACACCTTAATATCACCTAATATTCCTCAATTGAACCTATAACTCCACACATAATGTAAATAACACAATTTATGTTTTTACCATCCCATTTACACTACAAATCACACACACAGACCTCCTATTCATAAGTGAGCATTATCCTCCATGCAACCTACCCCCAATGTAGCCCCTCATGCCTCACATGCAAGCCATAAAAACCATAACATTCTAGCCTATTGTTTGATATATTTTCAGGCCTCCTATACCTGTTTACTTTCTATCCTTTTTTTCTTAACTAAACAACACTTATTCCTTCATGACATACACATAATCATAGCTTATTATACCACACATTTTTCATCTACACTACTCTAATTAGATTGTCAAATTTTAGACAAGAAACACCCCAAATTTAGTATGAAATAGAGAAGAGGACAATCCTTCAAATCTCATACACACCACCCATAAAACCACTCATTCCATATATACTCACTTAAGGTTGATCATAGCTATTTTACATCTATATTACTTTTACTTTCTTGACCAATCTTCCAACATTTATTTTACACAAAATTAGTAAGGAAAAAGCAAGGCATGTATCCAATAAATTAAATCCATATACCTTGTTACTTCCCCTTGAAATCTAGTAACCATTTTGCTCCTAGACCATCATGAATTCCTCTTCCCTCATTCCATGAAATATTTCCTTTTACTACCTCTTGCATCTCCCACCTTAAAAACTATCAACACCCATATATTAATAATTGTGAAACCTTAATACAAAAGTATTCTTAGGGAAGAAAGAATTTCTAAGGGCCATAGTAAAACTAGGGGAAGTCAACTTACTCTAACATGGAGTTTCCTTGCTATCCATGACATCTTATCTAGTCCCTTTCCACTTTTCATCGCCTTTCTCGCTTGTTAAGGGTAGCCACCTCTCTCACACTTCAATGGCTACTAGTTGTAGAGTTCTTAGTGGTCTTAAGGGAGGAGAAATAGGGTTAGGCAACCTAAAAGAAGAAAAGAAATGTTGTCCCTAAGATAGACAACATATCTAAGTGAAATTAGAATGAATAAAAATATAAATAGGGAAAAAATAGTGGCTAGGTCCACCTAGAGGCTAGCCACATTCTTCATCTAGTAAGTGAGTGTCAAGATGCCTCAGGTTGTGATACGTTGCCCCCAAACATCCTAAAACTCAATTTTTCGAATATAGGGGCTGCCAACTTTGGGGATTTTTAAAAAATCACACGGTCATCAGAAAATGCACTATTTATTCCTAAAATCCTTATTTGATCCTAATTTATGCTTGCAAAATTTCACAGTAAAATTCCATCAAGAAGTAGGTGAACTAAAAATTTGGCATTTTGCAGCATTCACTTTACTATAGAACATTGAGAATTTTTATATGGCCATTTAGACCTCTAAAAATTATTGTGTTTGTTTTTACAATCCTTATTTATCTTGAATTAGAGGCATATCAAATTTTGTAGCCTAATTCCTTAGGGAACTATGGTAGCATGATTTGGGGGAAAATCACAGTTCTTCTAAGTTTTTGAAAAAAATTTTCGAATGACCTCAAAAAATTAAAATTCCTTCACCATGGGATTTAGTACAATTTTAACCTTTAGGGTGTGATGCTTTCACATCCGTTTGTACTTATCCCAAGTTATTCCTGGCCCAACTTGATCTGTGTCTATAGCCTACTACCTTAAGGCCTAATTAAATTTATTACTTCTATTAAATTTTTTTTTATTTTTGCCTATTTCATCATTTTATAGCCTTTCAATGTTTTATGGGCAGTGCCCCTGCCTTGGTTCTCATGCAAGCGACCCCACACCCTAGGCACACTTCTCGAATCCAGTGGCATTGTTCACGAAGCCTTGATGCATAAGCATTACAGAAGCCACCAAATAGTGGTATTAATCATAATAAATTTTTGCGTAAAGTTTAAAGAGATAATGAAGTCATTACGGTGGTAAAAAAATAAGTAAAGTTTTTATACTATGTCTCATGAATAGTGACCTAGTTATAGTTGAGCTGTAAAAATATTTTGTTTTTACTCTAATTGACTCAAGATTTATACAACTTGATACTTAAATATTCTAGCTAGTCCATTCGTATTAGATTTGGAATTTTTAGATATTAGTTTTTTTTTTTTAAAATTAGGTAGAGATAAAAGTTACAATTTTAATCAATTTTTCTTTGTTTTCGAGTATGTGTTAACAAATTATTTTTCAACTTTATTTTAAATGATTTTTAAGAATTATATAAATGTTATTTAAGGTGTTTTTAATGCTCAAAATAAAGGTTAATATGATGACAAATGATGGCCTTTGGATTTTTAGAGGTCAGATTTTAGCTATTGACTGAAAGGAGTATATATTAGGTCAAAACTTTCTATCCATTGTCAAATTAAGAATAACCTTCATCCTCCTCTCATCCCTTTTAGCTGATGGCACCAAGCTTCCTCTCCTCCCCTATTTTCCTCATTAATCCTCTAAATTACACCTAAATTAAACATCTACACCCAAAATTCATTCCTCTAAGACCTCTTAATCACATTATGAGCAAAAAAATCAAGTTTATTTGAGAGAATTTATGCTTAGATGATGGAGTGAGTAGGAACATTTTTTTGTGTAAGATTTTTTATTTTTTCACATTTTTTTAAGATTCCTAAGGTGGCCAAGAACTTGTTTTAAGTTAATTTTGAGTTTTAATGCCTATATGATTTTATAAGAATTTTTATGTATTAAGCTCGTGTTATGTTGTAAAGCAAAGTGAAAGAAGGAAAAGCAAAGGCAAAGAGAAGGCCTAATCACGCTAGAGTGGTGTATTTTGATTCTAAAGTAATGTAATAAATGTAATTTATAATGTGTGTGCATATGCTTTTAAGAAACTATAAGTGTATGTGTGTATAGAGATGTGAGTTGTAGTGTGTAATGTGATTGAATGCCCAAGAATTGTGTTGTTTGTTCTTATGAACATGTATGAATGCCATTACAGTGATTAATTGATATGCGATGTACATATGGGCATAATGGCCAAATGGCCTATCATGTATGTGTGTATGGTGTGAATTATGAATGCTCATAAGGGTGAATGCTTTTGGATGGTGATATGTAATCATGTGAGCATTATATGATGTTTTGAAATGACCTCATGAAAGTTAGAGCTGTGTATAAGCTTGAGGCCGAATGGTCTTATGGGTATATATTGGTGTGTTTAAAGCTAAAAATGCCTATTGCGTGTAATGTTAGCTTATGATAGGAATGACATGTGTAATGCATGCATATGGAAGCATGATATCATGCTAATTGCATAAAAATAGTTATTTTAAACCTAAATCATGTGGTAGCTAAATGCTTAGATATATACATTTAAGAATGTTAATTATGTACAAGATTGGAATTTTAAGTCATAAATGATTTAAAATACGCAATGTCTATGAAAAATGTTACCAATTATGTGTTTAATTAAATTATTCCCTTTTATGTAACCTTGGCTAAAACATTTGTATTGCTTGTTTGAGTTATGGTTTTGTCATGATAGTATGTCAAGATTTGTATATTACTAATGACATATTATAGTGACTAAAGTTTATGTTGTGTATGGATAAAAAGGGAGTATGTTGAGTCTAAATTACAAGTATGGTTACATTATGTCTGTTATGAGGCTATGTATGATTATGGCAATAATTATATGGAAAAGTCATATTAAATGATGTATGTTTATGAATGTTAGGTAAAGAAAATCACACTTCCCCATTAGGTTATTTATTGGCCATACAATCTTTAAAATCTACTTTATGTTATTTTAAGACGGTCAAACAAAAACAAATTTTGTGATTCATATGAGTAAACAACCTAGATTAGATAAGTTGATCAGTTAATAGGGATTTAGTAGCTGTTAAGGCACTTTTGTACCTAGTTTCATGACTTACAGGTCCTATGTTGATTTTTCTTACCTATTGGTCCTATAATGATGTTTCTAGGCCTTTGTAGTCTTAATGACCTTAGGTCTATGTTGTTGGGCCTTCACGATTCTGATTACCTTTGAGTCTATGTTAACATGGCCTTTATGGTCTTTATGGCCTTAGTGGCCTAGGTGTTCTCATTATCCAATATAGCTTAGGTGTTTCCTTAATTATAGGCATAAGAAATGGTTAATGATAAAGCATACGACATCAATCTAAGATTTTGTAAAGTTGACATTCATTACATAATGATATCTTCTCAATAATGTATATGCATTATAAAGGTTGAGATTCACACGTGTATCATGCTTTATGATTAAAGCTTATATATGTTATAAATATGTATTTTTGTTGTTTTTATGCATGTAAGATTGTGGATGTGTGCGCATAAATTACCTTTAATTACACCACTAAGTGAATTTTTTGTGATATATGGGTAAAAATGATTGATTAAGCTACATCCTCAGTACAATAGGAAGATCAAGAAAAGGCTCTTCTTTTGCTAGTTTATCATGTATATAAATTGTGTGATGTATATAAGTTAAAGGTACTCATATAATACACTTAGGGAACTTAGGCTAAATTGAAATATTTACAATTTATAAAGTTTTTCATAAGTATTTTGTAACCATATTTAAAGATATTTAAAATATTTTGAGTTGTATGACACACCTTCCTTAATATTAACTGATATTTTTGGGATAATAGTCATTTTGAGTGATTAGAGGATCACATATGTGGAGGATTGAAAAAGTTTTGCTATAAAAGTGTTTCTTTTTTATGCAAGTTACTATTCATATTAGGAATAATGTCCCGGTACAGTCATTATGCTAATGGACTTTTGACATGGGGATTTCCTAATTTTATTTTCATATGATAAAAGGTTTCTGATAACTCATATTTCTATAACTTTTAATATTTACTAAAGAGGATTTAAACTTAGTTTTTTATATCATAAGGTTATGTTAGTTTTGATGATGCTTTATGTGTTACTCCTTAGTAGGGTCTGCCGACCAAATCGGTTAAGGGGTGCCACATTCTCAAATTATTAGACAAAGTGTTAAGAATGCTTATGTTATTATAGTTGCCATATTAGTTTGAAACTAAGCAAGGGGTGCTATTGATTAATAATGATCAATCTTAAGCTCATTGTAACACCCCCTGGCCATTCTTTATGAAAATAGGCAAGACATGTCACTTCCCTTGAAGTCACCCATCTTTGGATTTCCCCAGAGGTCTGTCGTTTAACCCGTATTAATTTTTGTATATCTAGTCCTAGAAATTTTTTTGAACCGTTCCTATTGTCTAGCTTAACTCTACCAGGTATATGCCTTTTACCTACCTGATCCTAATATCAATTATCAGCCTAAACTTCGTTACTGCTACTAATTTATGTAATGTTTTAGTATGTATGATTATTATTTCTATAATATCAAAATTCCCATTCATTTATCCTTTCCCTTATTACCCCCATTTCTATGTATGAGTGCCTCTACTTACTTACCATAAAGTTTGAATATGCTATTGTATACCTGGACAGTCGTCGTCAATACCGCTGGTTGTCTGCTTCATAACCTTTATACTTTCAACACCTGCATAGTGAAAACCTGACACGCTGAGTATGCACTCAGTAATGAATTTATCCAAACATGCGATGTACTTTTTATTTCACACATGCAAGCACACATGTCATACTCTTTTATTCTATCTATAATGTGTACTCTTTTTCCTGTCAGTCTGTAAACATACTTATTTATTCAATAATTGCCCTAATTTACTCTATAACTTCAATTATAGGTTCTTAAGAGAATTTCTATCCATTATTGCTTCAATATTTCTACTTCCCATCTATATCCATTTTCTTCTCTGTTCTTTATCATTTCTAAGTTCTCATAATTTATCTCTATTGTTTTATATGTGTTACGATGTCCCAATTACTTTTACTTACATCTAATCACTTAATACTCTTGCTAGTTATTCCTTGTTCCTTTACTTTACCAATACATGCATTTATCAACCATTATATTCATATAATATTACTCATATTCACATTCTACTACTTATTTTTTTTTACTTTCCAATACCTTTATTTAAAATCCTTAACAGTTTATACCCAGTCATGATCACTTAAGTTCATTCATCACCTTATGTAAGTTACATTATCATTTTCAATGGTTTTA
>CANXYI011507624.1:0-18357 GCA_948208565.1 Hura crepitans
CTAAAGCTACAAAAATTCCATTGAGTCTATTGGTGGGAGAATTTTTGAATTCTGAGGTCGTTTGCAAATTCTCATAAATTTTGAGGTTGTCACACAAATCAAGGTGATCTAAAATTGCCATATCGATGGAATTTGGCCGCAAAAATTTACGAGTAGGTAAAAGGAATTAAAATATGATTTTTAAAATAAATAAGGTAATTTTTTGAGGCCCGTGTGAGTTTTGGTGAATTTTTAAAGTTTACTAAAAAATCAAGATGATTTGAGATGGCTTAAGTGGTTGTGGAACCCACCCACACACTTACTAGCTAGCCTAGGACCCTTAACAAGTGGATTTTTCCACTAAATAAAAGGTTAAGGTTTTTCTTCCTTCCCTACCTAGAATTAATGCCACAATGAGGAAAGGAAGCCATTTTCACCATCTTCTTCAACCTGTTCTAGAAAACAAATTCCACTAAATATTTCTCCTTAGCATTAGGGAAATTGTAGAAAAGAATCACTAGAAAAGGAGCTTCCAAGAATTAATTAAAATTCCTCAAAGGTTTAAAGGTCAAACACTTTTCTACCACAGGCAGCAAGTGTGTAAGGTGAGTTTTCATGCTTTCCCTTTTGATTCTCTTAGTTGTTCTTGGTTGGAAATGCTTACTTGTTATGCCTAACATCAGTGTGAATGTGTGTGGCCTTTGTGTGAGGTGAATTGAGGTAAGGGAAAGCATGAAGAAGGTAGAGAAAGTTATCATGAGGGCTAAAAAAAAGGGGTTGGAACTCTAGAAATAGTGCAAATTGCATTTCCACATGAGGGAGGTAAGTGAATTCTTCCATTCACTTTATGCCCCTAATTTTCAGTAGCTTTTTCTCTTAGTCTATGAATGGATTAAGCATATGAACGAGCTTAGAAAGGTGATTGAATTGAGTTATGGTAACATATAATTTAATTAAAGGTGATTTATATGGTTAATTGATAAGAATAGTTGAGATTGGTGCAAATTGCATGGTTGGTCAAGAGGTGGCTATAATACTTGTTATGTGTTAATGGTGCTAAATGTGTGTGAATAGTGTTAGGGCATGAATTATGGTTTTGGATGTTGTTAAGAAATGGAAATGCTTTTGAATGGATAGAAGCTTGGCATGGGAAGTGTGTGTGGCCAAGAGGTTGGGTAAGGTTGTGAGTGTGTGTGGTTTGATGTAGTTGCTTTAATTTTTGTGAGAATTGACAATGTATGTATATTTGGTCTATAATAGATGAATTTATGAAATAGCATGTAATAAGTGTAGTTTATGCATGGTGGCATGAACAACTACCTATTGCTGAGAACTATCATGGGGCTTAAACTAATTAAAACGGCTTGAATGTGTTGATATGTATTTGTATATTATGATAAATGGTAGGCATAAGAATGATACTATGTCTAGTCTAATTGGTATAGCATGAAATGATCAAGACATATATGTAAGTGTGACTAAGTTATTAATTAATGGATAATTGTAAAATGAACACTATTGAAATGCATTGTTAAGGTTCTTAACTAGTTGGACCCGAAATCTAGTCTAATGGAAATGGCATGTAAAAGAGGCTAATAGGTATCCCATGTTGTGTGTACTAATGCTTGATTAGGTAAGCATGATTAGCTTAACTACTTTGGCATGAAAAGAAGTAACATGTATACCTTAAAATGACATGTAATGTAGTCAAGAATTGAGATGTAAAATGATACTAAATTTGGCTTTAAATAATGTATAAAGAATGGGCTATAATGTGCCTTTAAGGGGGCTATAACTTGAAAACTTAATAATCTACCTAAACTTGTGCTTTTGAGGGCTATTGTTTATGAATATATGTAATGGCATTTGAGTCTATGGTTTGGCCCTATAAATGGCCTAGGTTTTGTTGGCTTAGGGCCTATGACTTGGATGTACATAATGGCTAAAACTACACTGAAAAATAAGGTGAATTGGACCTAAAATGCTTAGTAAAAACTTCACCGCAATGACCTATAATTATCCTAGATAACCATTACTTGAACCAATAAATCCCCTGGATAGTAAATGGCCTAGAATTGTGATATATTAATGGAATTAAATCTAGCATAATATATGGTAATCATTAGCAATTATCCTTGAATATATATTTTTCTGATATTTACCCGATATAGCCTATTTGTGGTCATACCATACCAGGCTAATTTCTAACTATGCTATAAAAATCATAACTATCTATTTTTAAGATTATAATATTATAAAAAGTTAATTAGTAAGAAAATGGACATAGCTTAAGGTTAAATAGCCCACTAGTTAGATGCCCCCTGGATGGGTTGATCGATCAACTTAGGGATCCTTAGTAACTATTAAACTGTCTACTTTTCAGAAAGGGCCAATATAGCAGCGAAGGTCCCTATAAGGGCTACTGTATTAGTCTGTTGGATAGACAACTTTCTACTCTTGCCACCTGATGCCAAATTTGATTTTATTGATGCAATGACATAGGTCCCTGCGAGCCACTACACTAATCTGTTGGACAGACCAGTCTGCTGGGCAGACACAACCACTTCATCATTAATCATTTATATGATGTCAGTGTAGCAGTGTAGGTCCTTATAGGCCACTGCACTATTCTATTGGATAGACCAGTCTGTTGGATAGACAACTTCTTGTTATTTGCACTTTGGATACCAAAATCTAATTGAGTCGGTGCAGCGACACAGGTTCAGAATAGGGACCACTGTACTATTTTATTTTTCCCTCTAGATCCAGTGTTTGTCAAGGTTGCCTCTTGAGTTGGGCTAGATAAATTAATTAAATAAGATTAATAAATTGCATATGACTATGAAATATAACACAGGGGCATTTTAGTAATTTTCCACTAATAGTGAATAAAGGCTTAAAACGGTATAGTTTGTGCATAAAATGATTAATAATGAGTAAACACATAAATTATATGCCTCGTCATAATTAATTGGATAATTATAGACAGAGACACCCTGGGGATAAAATGGTAATTTTGCATGCTAGTGTTTTAAGTTGAATTGAGATGTCAGAATGAGATAAGAATAGAGGTTTTATGCGTGAAAAGTATGTTAGACGTGCTTTTAATGATTGAATTCACCACTGAGTATTTTTATACTCAACGTACTTATTTCAGTGCATAGGTACCAAGATCAAAGGCGTCACCTCATAAAGTGTGCAATAGAGTTTAGAGGTCATTCTTGAGAAGACTGATCATGTATAGATATATAGTTTTTGCACTCTATGTACTTAGGTGGGAAAAATGGGTGTGATGTATATAAGGGACACAGAGTAGTATTTGTATATAATAGACTATGTTGTAATTGATCATATGATGGTTTCTTTTACGTATATATGATCTGTGTTGATGCTTATGAGCCTGAGGCTCTTTGTGTTTTTATTATGGCCTAAGGCCTGTGATCATTGTGTGATAGATGATGTTGATAGGATGATATTTAGGGGACCAGAAGGGTCCAGGAGATGTGATATATGATATAAAAGTGTTTACAGTTAAAAAAGAATTTTGGGATAGTGACCCGAGCAGTCATTGTGCTGCCAAATTTTTGTTAAATACGAGGCTATCTTGAAATTAGTCTGAAATAGGCTGACATGATAAAAAGAACTTAAATGGACTATAAGAACTAACCAGACTGAATTTGGAGTCAGACAGAATTGCCTAGTGCAATATAAGTAAAAGTTCAACAAATGATTGTGGGAGAAGTGAGATGGGTGATCTAGCGAGAAGTGCACTACTTATTAGATTTCTTTAGGAATCTAGTAGGGAGTGTCACACTCATCATGCTCACAATTAATTTCATTTAATACTAACATAACAGAATAAACCTAATATGATGATGATGAATAATACACTATGAAACTTTTCATAATAATGACCTACTCTTTATGATCTAAAGTGGGAATAACAAAGTATTACCTCACTTACAATCAAAGTTTAGAGATCATAGGCCTATGCAGGTCATGTAACATATATAATGGACCTTAGATATTACTTGAACAAATGTCCTCTTCAAGCAATAGTACAAGCATGTGGAAATTTGGGAGGAAATATCTTTTTTATGAAGCTATTTGGTCGGATGGGTATATTTTCTATTTTTGAATCTTGGAATCTCATGTGTGTACTAAGGAGAATACCTTTTCTCAGCCTCTTTTTCCTCTTTGATTAAAGAGAAATATTTATATTGTTATGTTTTAGGTTCTTCCCATTCAGAAAGAAGTCCTAATCCTAATAGGGTTTTGAATCCTGAACTAAATAGGAGGAATTCTGCTAGGCTTCTTCCGTCGATAAGTCCATGCGGACATGTTCGTACTAGTCCATGCAAACTAAATTTAAATACACTACTCCGTGGGCTTTATGGGCTAGCTTTTGTATTTAATCCGTGCAGACATTATTCAATAGGTCCGTGCAAACCTATTTTCTAAAGGCTTGTGCCACTGCTTAAAGGCCCATCTCTGGCTATCATCATAGGTTAAGAGTGAGGTGTCTACACATTCTTTACCCTCACTAAAAACCCTTTACTAAAATTGAAACCTCCATTGATTATCCTTGAAGAAATCCATTGTTGTTTGGTTTTTAAAGTGGCCAAACCTTGAAAACATTGAAGAAATCCTTCATTTGGGGTAAATACCTGAGGAAACCATTATAAGGGGATCTCATCCATTTATTTCATCTTCACCTTTTTTATTTTTATTTTTATTGTTTGTTTTTTACTTTTTTTTAAGCATTCTTTCTTCTTTATATAAGGTCTATAACCCTTAATGAAAATGGAGTATTAAAAGACCCATTTGGATGCATCTGCTCTATTAGAGAGGAGAGACCTCGACCACTTTTACCTTTTTTATTTCGTTTCAATGTCTGTTTTCTATTTTTAATGTGATAGGAAGTCCGTGCAGACTTCTTTTTATAAGGAACCTAATTTGCACGGACCTATATTCCCATATACAATGCATTTTTTTGGTCTATACAGACCTATATTAGATGCTTGTGTTCAAATTCTTTTCTTTTATTTGCATTTTTTATAGTGGATTTAGGATCCTCCATGAAAATGGGATGTAACAGGGCCCATTTTGATAGGTCCACCCTATTAGAGAGGAGAAATAATTTTGATGTTTTTTTTATCCTTTCTTGCCCTTTGATTTATTTATTGTTTATTATTATTGATTCTATTTCATTCTTATACATAAATCTTTCTTATTATGTTGTGCTTCTGTTGTTTGTGAAAATAGATGATAGTTATTTTCTTTCACCTTTTTATATACCTGGATAAGTCCACATGGACCTTCCCTATCAAGGTAACTATGTTTGTGCAAACCTATTTTAGTTCATATGTTTTATCATTTGTGGTCCATGTAGACCTGCATTTATGGATGGTTATATGCATGCCTTTCTTTACTTGTGTGTCTTTATGGCAGCATCAAGTTCACACGGACTTAGTTCATATATGCTCTTAGGGTCTGCACAGACTTCCTCCTGTTCCAATAGATTTATTTAATTTTATATTTTATGTATATAGCCTATGATTGATTATTTTATAATTTTTTAGATTTATTTATAGTAGGCTCTTCAGTTGTAATTGTCTTAAATATTTCCATGTATAATTCTATACATGTTGTAGTAGGTAAATTAAAATGATTTTCAATTAGATTCAAAACTAAACTTACAACGAAAATGTTTTATAGAAATTAAGTGTTTAAATGCATAAAAATAAGAGTTTTAGGACCAAAGTCTCCATATCCCCAAAATTATTTTAATTTGATAAAATAATGAGCTTTTAAATAATAAATATTTTTAACTAGAACATATTTGAGGACTAAAGTCCTCTCATCCAAATTTTATAAAATTAAACAAATAAAAGTTTTAAATAAGAATGAGATTTCATATAAAATATTTTAATCAATAAAGGTTTTAAAACCAATGTTCCAATAAGTGAAATGGCTTTATTTGAATAAAAGTAAAATGTTTTTACTAATAAAATAGCTTTGGATCCAAAGTTCCATAATTCCTTAGAAAATTGTTTTAATACATAAAATGAACATTTTTAATAAGTCAATTTTAGGAACCAGTGTTCCTCTTATCCAATAATGTTATCGATTTAATAAATTGGCCTAATTTCATGTATGTGGGATATTTATGATTTATTCTTGATGTTTATTTTATTTCTTTAATTTAATTTCACTTTGTTCACTTTTTTACGTGCGAACATATTTATATTAGTCACAATAATCACATGCTTGATGGATTTGATAAAAATTAGAACCATCGAGATAAAAATTAGTATTATGTGGTGGGCATGGATAGGAGAGAATTCCCAAACTAGGAATATGACACCCCTTACCCGATCTAGTTATCGAACCCAAATAAGAGATGCACACACAAACGCATTATCCAAACTCTTATACAATCTTAACTCATTTAAAACTTTATTAAGAAAATAAGTCCTTATAAAAATATGAGTTAACAAAAACATTTCAAAATTCTAGCTTCAATTCACAATTGGGAATTTTTGTCTCGAAAATCTAGCAGCAGAATAGATGTATTGGGACATAATGTGAATAGTAACTTGCATAGTAAAACACACTTCTATAAACATTTTCAACTCAATCCATAACTCCTGTGATCCTCCTGATCACCCCAATTAATCAACAATATTACCAACGTAAACCATGTATTAAAAATAACATCATATAATCAATACAGTTTAAAAATCAACTTTAAACAAGTTAAAAACATTTAAAATCCAAAAATTGACATTTACATTTAGCTTAGGCCTATTTGTCCCAAAAATTACATCATATGAGTGCTTTACAACTATACATCATCATAACTTAGATATATGTACCAAAAATATACCAAAAGAATAGCTTTCTCTTGATAATCTTGATGATCTAAGGCTATGACTCAAACTGTCTCTTTACCTACACATCGCAA
This sequence comes from Hura crepitans, assembly GCA_948208565.1. Taxonomy (NCBI): domain Eukaryota; kingdom Viridiplantae; phylum Streptophyta; class Magnoliopsida; order Malpighiales; family Euphorbiaceae; genus Hura; species Hura crepitans. The sequence goes on from CANXYI011507624.1 coordinate 6,947, forward strand.
AGACAAACGATTTGCTAAGTAATAACTTATTGGTTTAATTGATATAATTTGTGTAATTATGCCATACAACATCATATATTAACATATGAAATATAAACATTCAAATAATTACATGATATACAGCTTTAAACATAACATGCATACATGTAATAACATGGCATAAAACATAAACATAACACATCATAAGGTTATACATCATTCATAATGTCATACATCATGTAAACCATATCCACTCTTTATTAATATCTATTTATTAAGTGCATACTCAAAGAAACACATACACTATGGATAATGGAGTATCAGTGGCCAACTTTGGCCCTCAAAACCACATAGGCCCCTCACACATTAGACCCAAAGGTTAGTAAAAAGATTCAAAGATCAAACGCGTTAGACTCGAAGGTCACAAATAATCATAAAACCTAAAGGTCAAACATAAAAAAAGCTAGTACAACCACCATGAACCCATAAGTCCATCTTCCAACGTAGTTTCAAAGATAAGAATAGTAAACCTAAAGGCTAAAACACATCCAACCCAAAGGCTGTGTAAAAACTCAAAGGTTAACACATCGCAACCCGAAAGCTATGTAAGAACCCTTCAGTTCACACATCACAACTCAAAGGCTACAGAGGTACTGAAGTACCCTAGCAGCTGCTATCACCTTAACCAACTGGTCAACCTATCTGAGTAGGCTATTTAGTTACATGGGCTACTAACTATTTTATTTTTAGTTTCACCTTATTAACATAGCTTAATATAGCTTTGAATTAAATTGGTTTAGCCAACTAATGACTAAACTGGGTAAATGATGTTACCTCTTAATTATCCAAAATCATTATATCCCATCAAGCATAGTAACACATTTTATCTCATGAAATATGCCATATTATAACAATCTTTTAGCATAAGCTCATAAAGAATGCATTATGTCATATTCTTTCATCATAAGGTACATTATGTATTACTTATCGTTATGTTACCTCATTGTCATGTAACATCTCACTATATCATATTTTACACATAATATGTCTCAATCATACTATGACCATCCCACTAAGCTATTCAGCCATACCAACATACACACACATGTAATTGCATTTTCTCATATTCTACATTCATTATATATGTACATAATCTATGGCATCATTTTTATTCTATACATCATCCATTCCATGCATTATATTGAACTCACACACTTGTAATTGCACATAGGCTATTCGGCCAAGCCAATCATCCATGCAAAAATATTACATTCTTTCACCTTACACATAACATCTGAATTCCTCATACTCATTATCATTTATGTGCTCATGCATCTTTCATAATATGCCTACTATCAAGTATATATATACACATGCATACCATAAGACCATTTGGCCATCAAGCCTCCATACACTAATATCCATCATTCATTCATGTTACACATATTATCTCATGTCCATTCAATCATATGCATCCATTCATTAACATACAACATCCATATCATGGATATTTAGGACATACATACACATATATGTATTATGGCCATTCAGCCATAATACTCCATACACTATCCACATGCATTTTAACCATGGTAATTACATCAATGCACATCCATAATGCCAATTAACATGATCAAATGCCATAAATGCTCATAATTAATTAATTAAACATAATTATACTTAATTACATAATATAGACATATTAAGGCATAGACAATTTCACACAATTTATTTCGATTACACTTACTTTTAGTGTCAAAACACACCCACAAGGACTGTATAGAACTTTCTTTGCCTTTGTTTTGAGATTTTTTAGGTTCCTCAACTGTCCATAACAAACTCAATACGTAAAAATTCATATGAAACCAATCAGACACTAAAATGACAAACTGACAACACATACATGCTCTTAGGCACCTAGAGAACATGGAAAAAATGTCACACCTTGAAAAAACTTACTTGAGAAAAGTCAGGTTACTATTTATCAAAGGTTGAAACTAAGAAATTCTTTCAATTTTTGTGAAATTCGAGGTGGAATTGGGATATAAAGGCTGTGGAGGTTTGATTTTAGGGCTCGAATGTGAGAAATTAGGCTTATTTTAGTAATGGTGTCGGCTAAGATGGGTTGGAGGAGGAAGACCCATTTTGACCTCTTTTATACCTCTTTTTTTTCATAATTTCTCAACATCTAAAAAGCCCTTAAAAATCAAATAATTCAAACCTTGATAGCCTCTAGAAATCCATGCTTAAAAAATCACAAAAAAATTGATTAAAAATGTAACTTTTTAGATTACCCGATTTTTGTAAAAATACTTTCTGATCTCCAAAAATTTCAATTCCAGTGCCAATGGACTATTTGAAATATTCGAGCATCTAGTTGTATTAATCCTAGAATTTTTTTAGCAACTTTTGAATATTTTATGGTTAAGCTAAAACTAGATAACTATTCAAGTGACACTATCGTAAAACTTAACTGTCATTTTTAACCATACCCAAAATTATATTATGATTTATACTTCCATTCAGTAAGATTAGTGTGACCCGACCTTAATGGAGACTCACACTCACCACTAGGTAAATCATCTTATGTGGGACATTTGAGCTCCTATCCTCGTATTAGATTTTGAAACATCCCTTTTTAGAGGCCCATTTCTAAGGTTTGGCTCGAGCTTGCCGACAATCAAAGTGCCTTCACATGTGTATTAATCCCACTATTTTATTAAGAACTAATAGCCCTCACTAATTGATCTAAGAAAGCCCATTAAAAGATTTCTTAATGGGTCAGTACCCATTTACTATTCGAATTTGACCTTATGTATGCTTAACAAGCCATTTTCAAAATTCAAGTGTAAGTTTCCAAAACCAATTGCATCTCATGCAACTACTGAATTATTGGGTCTCTATCTCTTGATGCATGTGTCTTTATCTCTTGATGCATGTTTATCTCATACACATTTTCCCATTCTTACCTCCAGACATAGTAACTTTAAGTATGCTCAACAAACTAATAGACTAGTATTAATATAATATGAACATAATCTATGTAGCATTGGCTTAAGTATGCTCAATACACTAATAATAAAGAGAACTCTAGTTCAAACTATATTAACAAAAGGCTTGCTTTTCTTAATATTATTTGAGGGATTTCTTACTTTTAGGTCTCACTTTTATGGTTTGTTTACTTTGGTATGCACATACAATTGTTAAGTTAAGTATGCTTTGGCATGCATATGCATATTAATCACATTAATCATGTATATATTATTTTAATCTCATTAAAATAAATGACCTAATTATGGACTTTAACTATATTAATTTCTCCAAGCCAAAGGAAATTAATTTAGGTCAAACCTAGGTAGTGATGCATGAATTTACAACCTAATGAAAGAAAGAAATAAAGCTCTTTTACAATTTCTTCTTTAATTCTTTGCTTTGGTTTCTACCCCTTTTCTACTCCTTATACTTCTTTTCTAATCTAACCCTATTTAATCTAATTACATAATAATAATAATAATAATAATAATAATAATAATAATAATAATAATAATAATAACAGAAAACCTTAAGTTATATTTAAGGGGAGTTAGATTAGAAGAAAAATACAATAAAATAAGAGAGAGGCATGGACATGTAGGCCCTATTTTACAAAAGCAAAAATCCATTGATCATTTATAGTCTATAAATAGTCATCATTCCAAAACATTCACCCCTATATGCATTTCTAATGTATAAGATAAACTTGCAATTGTTGAATCCAAATTGGTAATTATATTCGATTTTCTAATGCTTTTCTAATACATTTATGTTGTGTATGTCTAGTCTCAATTAAATATGGTAATTAACATCATTAGTCTCATTAATAGTAAATAAAGGCATATTTAAATACCTTTTCCAACTATGAAAACTCTTTCCAAAAGGAAATATTTCTAAATTACATCCAAAAATCAAAGTATAATCGGATTTTGCTTATTAATTAATCTATTTTCCATTACTGATCCAATCAATAAAAATGTGCATATTTAAATATTTAATCATATTTAAATAAATAAATATATTGTAATTCCAGATTTTTAATTCTAAATAATTTTAGAATCCATTAATTCAAAAATCTCAAGTTTTTAGATGCAGAAATCACATTTATGCATGCACCGTAAATATCAAATGCATTATTTTGGTAAGTTAATCAATCCAAACCTTTTGGATGGATTTTAAGCAATCATAAACACATAATTTGACTCATTATTATTAGTATAATCAATTCAAATTGATTACAAACAATAATTAATTTGATGTATTTAATATAGTACATGTTGAGCAAAACTGTGAATCTAATTCAAATGCAATTCGATATAGGCACTCAAAATTTTCAAATTAATATCATAATTATTTTCAATCAAATTTAGAATTTTCCCAAATAAAATCAATTTGAAGAAGCCAAGAAAAACTTAATTGATTTTTATTCCCTTTATTGATGGTAATGTATTCAACAAATTATTCAATGTTTATCAAAACCCTATTAAAGTATTTATGCCTAGAACTAAAAGTATGATTTTAAGATTTCAAAAAAAATCATTTAAACACAGTCATAGAACACCAATAGCAATTATGATACGGTGTTCTTTTAAATTAGCAAAACAAGTAAGCTAAACATAATTTTAATCCAACTTCTTTCAAGACTATATTTAAAATAATATAAATCATGATTTTAAATATCAATTCAACACTTTAAAATATCAAAAATTAGATTGTACATACATAAAGTAAAACAAAAAATCAAAAGATCTATCACAAATTCAACAATTATAAAAACTTTTCTATTTTTTTGACATAATCAGGCTCTAATACCATTGTAAGATTTTGAGACCTCACACACAGTGGAAAGTTAATTGGTCTCAATCTCTAAACATGGTGTGGATATTCAAAAAAATTAAAAAATTTACTCTAATCGATTTGAAGAAGCTTACCATTTTCTTCTACCTGATTCTCTTTTTTAGACTTTTCTTCACACTAGGTTGCAGCAAACCACAGTGATCCACTTTAGGAATACTTTTAAGGTAATCCACACAAGAATACAAGTCCAAGAATTTGACAAGAGTAGTAATGGCAATCAGCTCCTTAAGGGCTAGTAAAAGCGGCGATTAGGGTTTTTCTTTTAGAGAGAAAAAGATAAGCAAAAAAGTGTGTAATGCTTTCTTCTATTAGTCAAATTCTTGAGAGGGGTTTTTATACCCTCCTTTTCATTTGGACCTAGGTCAAAATTATAGTCATTTCAACTCTTAAAAGGTTACCTAATTAGACCTAATTAAACTCACTTTAATGGGTCATTGTTTATTCTATGTAGATAGGGCTTTTCTATTTTATTTACATGGAACCTTTTTTGTTCTGCCTTTCTGACTTTTAGACTCTAAACCCAATAAGCATTTTTTTCCCTTTCTTTAACCTTAATAACATCTCATGTTATTTTACATTGAATTTGAATTCTATATATGTGTGACCCTTTAACAAGCTATGCATCGTAACTATCCAAGTGCTAGAAGGTCAGTGGTTTGACTATTTTACTCTTTCATGTTCAGTTACCATGAAATTACTTCCTTCACCACACTTTATCTTATTCAAGCTTGATTATGGAGTTGTGTCAACTCAATACTTAATTAATTATGTTTAATTAAGCCCTAAATATGTTAATTTTAATATTCACATCTTTGTTCTTAAAATGCCTTTGTGAATCTCATTCACACTTGCATCTTACTTTAATCAAAGATTTCTAAATAAATATTCATATTAGAACTATGAGATAAACTCTCCAGTATAATCTAGGATAGCCAATCCTTTATTAATAACTCAACTACATTTAAGTATCTCATGCTTTACCTAATCTCCTAGCCAATATATACTTCATGGCAAAGTAAAAGTACTAGAGTTAAAGTGTAGCACTTGATATTTAAGATAACCTTACTGATCTTAAGTCCAAGGATATTTACACCACTGATATAATGAGATACTTGCACTGACATAGATTATAAATCCATGTGAAGATCTCATGTTAGGTCTCTAAAGAACTTATTTTTCAAACAAGTGTTGACATGTTAACTCTAAGTATTACGACACCTATAGCTTGTGAGAGTGCTACTTGACCTAGTTAAGAAGTGCAGCATGTGCTAGTCTATCCACATTAACAATGTCTTATCTTGTTAATACTATGACTAGGGATATATTTTGGTATTATCACATTTGCATGCAATAAAAATCTCATATCATGAACGCTACATGATTTCCTCTGTACTGTGATTTTATAATAGGAACTTTATTACAAAGTTTAAGATAATTGTTAAATAAATGAATTAACATAAGCACTATGTAATAAAAAAAAGCCTTTTAGTATTAATAAATTTCAATGAACACAAAATATCCCTATTACATATCTGCTCCAGGGCATACAACTAACCACCAATCATGACTACTAAGGTTAAGTTAGGTTTATGTGGTCATATTAATGCAGTTAAATCATACGAATGATATTCTTTTTTTATGCTATGGTCCTAACATGCTTGGGGTAAAACCTAAATTGGCTTGGTGTGTGCAAATCCATATGGGCCTCGCTTGTATGAGTCCTTACGTGTCTAGTGTGTGCATCCAAATGGGCATTTTGAGCATGTTTCTAGTTAGACCTAGCTTCTGCCCATGTATCTCGATTGGCTCAAAGTGGTTGGACCATTTTCATGTTATACAATCCATAGCGTTATCAGTAATAAACATTAATAATTCAAATAAAAATAATTTTTTATTAGAATTAAATATATAAAGATATCTTAATATAAAAAATTTATTCTCATAGTATATTTATTTCAATATATTGAAATTTGACCCAAATTTAAGAGCATTTAGTTTTAATGGTTACCCTACGTATTGGCATTATCTAAATCCAAACTTACATATGCTACTCAGTCTAACAATGCCAAAAAACCATTAGAAGGGCTATCTTTCTTGCATATCACAATTGCAATTTGGAATTTTTAAAATTATTATTATTTTAATTATCAATAAAAAAATAATTATTAGGCATTCTCTGTTTTATATCATTTCAGTTTCTTGAATTTAAAGAAAATGTGTTATCAACCTTTAATTAATCGCATAGTTTATTCTTATCAAATAAAAATTTAATCTTACTAAAATTAAAAAATCCAATTTAAAATTTTCTTAATATAAATGCATGATATAAAACAATATAAATGTGACACCCCTTACCAAACTCCCAAAGAAATTCAACAAGCAATACACTTCCTTTTAGGTCACCCGTCCTGAAATTACTCCAAGTCTGCACTCCTTAACACTTAAAGACTATTTTATAACTATATCAAATATTGTTAATTCCTCAATTTAACCCTTAATCATTCTTATATGAGGTATAATAGACATAGGAAACCATTTAATAGGCATTTTACATGTTACAAAAAATTAGACAACACAATGGCTACCCGAGTGATATTTTAAAATTTCTTTCACCTGTAAAAGCACTTTTATAATTACTATCAATCTAACTCCTTCTCTTAGACCCTTCTAGTCCCCTCAATAACCCCATCAGACATCAATAAACGCATCATAATCACATAGGGCCTTAGGCCCACATTTATCAAAAAACCATAGAAAATAAGCCATTCATACAAACAACCTTTTTATATACATCACACCTACTCTTTATAGATATACAGACACTAGCAACTTTTTAGCATGCTAAACCCATAACCTATAGTGTTTACATGAGTGCTTACTAACAAAATAAAAATAAAAAGGACATTTATGTACCTTTCATAGTCTATGCTGCTACACTACATGATCTTCGAGGCTGGACTGCTTACCTTTGCAACTTGTGCACCAAAACACTGGTACACTAAGTGTAAAACTTAGTGGTGAATCTAATGTATTAAAAACATGTTACATGCAAGCACTTAGATGTAATCATAGACTGTAAGTATATATATGCAATGTAGAAATTAAACTCAAGCCAGCAACATTAATTCCACTTTATCAGTCTCTTAGTTTATTTAATTACACTTATGCCACTATGGTATTTTTAGTCCATTTAATCATTCAGTGCATTAACATTAATCAAGTCTATACATTAATTTAATATAATTTAATAGGCTCGACTAGATAGACTACACCTAAAGACACTAGACCAAGAGAGAACTAAAAAATTATGCAGTGGCCCACACTCTGGACCTCGACTGCTGCACCACCCTTGTCTAATAGCAAGGATCAACTCGCATGAACTTCTCAATACTGGACAAGAGATAGCAGGGACCATTCCATAGACCTCTCAATACCTCAAATAGATCAACAACAAGTAGCTTTATGGATAGCAGGGATCAACCCATAAACCTCCCAATATCCAAATAATCATTAGCAAATAACTCTAGTGGATAATAGGGATCAGTCCATAGACCTCCCAATATCCAAAAAATCATCAATAAATATCTAGCAACTGTTAATCCCTAAGTTGACCGATTAACCCATTTAGTGGGTGTCTAACTAATAGGCCATCTGACCATATTTTATATCCATTTATTTACTTATCATCATTTTATAATATTTAAAATCCATTAGCAGTCAGTTATGAATTTATTTCCATAGTCAAATTTTGACTCAAATAGTTACAGGTTTATTTTAGTCCTACCGGACAGTTATAGGTCATTTTCGGATAGTAATTTTAAATCTTTTTTACTAGGCATTTATAAGTTTATTTTAAGTCCAGTTCATGTAATAATTTAAGTCTAGTCATATGCAGTTCAAGTACCATTTATAGGTCAATTTCTAAATAGTCAATTTAATAGGACAGTTATAGGTCACTTTTCCCATTTTCGTACATTGTTATAGGCCTGTAGCCACTATTCACTAGCACCATTTCATGCCAAAACAACATGCCATTATCGGCCATCTATCATCTCACATTATACATCTCATAATTCCATTCATATTAGCCTAAATTGCCATCTCAAAATGTCATACACATATGGTTCAAATGACATTCCAATTAAGCTAGTTTTAAGTCGTTTTTACCTATGTTTTCTAAGTCCATTTCCAAGCCATTTTAGGTACCAACTATATAACACTTTCCATACTAAACTTACCATTTTTCAAGCTATATTTCCATATATATTCTTACATATTATACACACATTTTCATCTATTTCATACTAATCTCACATTACTCATTTCATGCTCAAATTGCCCTGCCATTCTCATATACACACATCATGCCATGACATGCACATTATGCCTAACTTACCTCACATACCTCTCAGCCAAAGGTTGCTAAAGGCCATTTACATGCCTTTCTTCACATTCAATCATACATACACATACAATGGCATCATTTAAGCACATATCACATACCTTGCAAACTAAGCCTTAACATGCCTTATACATGCCTCGGCCACACCATGAAACATGCCTACAAGCATTTTTCCATTAACTCCACCATATTCTCCACTTACACTTACATACCAATGCCAACTCCTAATTTCTATCGTGATTCATACAACATACATGATTCCCACACCAAAGCCCTTCATGAAACCTCTCAGCCAGACCATGCCATATTCCACCACACATATACACATATCATTCATGTGACACCCCTTACTGGATTCCTGAAGAAACCCAATAAGCAGTGGACTTCTTGTTAAGTCACCCATCCTAAAATTTCTCCCAAAGTTACTCATTTAACTTTCACTAATTTCACTCTAGATCGTCCTATCAAACTCTAAAACCTGTCCGGTCAATTCCTATAATCCATTCAGGTTAGGATCGATATGACCTAGTCATTACAAAGAGAAACTGATAACACTTAAGTATCACCTAAAAATCTAGCGGCAAAACGGCTGCCTAGGTCCTATCCCAAAATTTAAACAAACCTATTAAACACTTCTATAAGCCATTCACAACACCTGGACCCATTTGGTCCCCCATATTCAGCCTAACATCAACCTATGCATCCATCAAAACTCAAGTCTCAAGCTACAGATAAAGCATCGACATCACATATAATCATACATTCACCAAAGAACATGTATAGAAATACTTAGTTTACATTAATAGATCATATTCACTTAATTAATTTACATTCCTAAAGCTTAAATATATTTTCCTACCCATTTCCCACCTAAGTACATAGATAACATATTTGTACAAAAATCACATCCAAAGTCTTCACTTGTATCTTCTGAACCACTGTTGTCATGCTTTTCAAGGCAAGTCCCGCTACAATGTACCTGCGCACCAAAATCGGTACACTGAGTATACGAGATACTCAATGGTGAACTTAAAGCAATTTAATCATGTTATAATATTATTAATTTATCTAAGAAGTTTAAGAATAATTTTACTTGATTTTATAATTTAATTATACACTAGGGTGCCCATTTACTAAAATACCCCTAAGATATTTTGAAGTCTAAAAATAGTTTTTTTTCCTCAAATAAATCATTTCAAATAAGTATTATTATTTTTATTCAGCATGCTTTGCAAATGTTGCTGTAAACTTGCTTATATGTATTTTTAATTCATTCTAAGAAAAAGTCTTTCAAATAAGCTTAAACTTCTTCTTATATGTTTATTATGCTTATTACTTAACTTAATTTACTGTAATTGACCTAGCACATCTGTGCAAAACTATTCAAAACACCCTTTAGCTTGCCTTTTTCCAGAAACTTATAAAATACTATTCCATGATGCTTAATTTTTATACTCATAATCAGTCTAATCATTTACTTAATTTTATTCTTTGGCCCGACTAGGAAGATAACACTTTAAGACATTGGATCTAGAGGGAGAACAAACTGGTGCAATGGTCCTTATTTTGGACCTATGCTGCTGCACCAGCCTGTGTGCCATAATGGAGATTAGCCGTAGCCTCCCCAAACACAAGTAATGTGTGTCATAATAAAGATCAACCCATGGGCCTCCCCAACCACAAATAAGTAACTATGTGACATAATGGAGATCAGCTCGTAGGCCTCCCCAGTCACAAATCATCAAGAATTGGGTGACATAATAGAGATCAGTCCATAGACCTCTCCAGCCACTAATGAACATCATCATAACTGGGTGACATACTGGAGATCAATCTGTAGACCTCTCCAGTCACCAATGAACTAGTAGCTGTAAAACCCTAAGTTGACCGATCAACCCATCTAGTGGGTGTCTAACCAATGGGCCAAGTAGCTTAATTTAACTTTATTTATTAGCCAAAATTATTCTTATAATATTTAAGTCTCAAAAATAGATAGTTAAAAATTTTATCTTACACTTTAAAATTTTATTCAGACTAGTATAGCAACTTTTTGGCTCTACCGGGTAAAATTTCATCAGAAAATTTTAGTCTATTATGATAAAATATCAAAGTATCTTACGTTATGATTTATCATAGCATT
>CANXYI011507699.1:0-10134 GCA_948208565.1 Hura crepitans
CGCAACGTTTTAAGCACTTTCAAGTGCGAGGCCTTCGGGCTAACGATATCCACTATCCAGCCTTGGATAGTTGTCTTTTTAGTATGGGCATAAGTTAAACATAAAATAATGGTAATTTTGACTTAATTGATGCGTTATGTGTGGCATTAATATTTGCAACATAATGATGAGTTAAATCTAAGAATGTGATAAATGTGGTAAAATGTGGAGTTTAATACTCATAAAATTGATGTATTGGTGTATAAAGGGTCATAAAACCTAAATATGTGGTAATGGTGCATATGTATGGTTATAGGTCGAAATACATGTTATTATACTTGCTACAATGTGTAATTGAGTATGTGTATTTTTTTTGAATAATATATGAGCACATTATGCTTATGGTTATTTTTAATTATGTTAAGAGTAATTATGTTGTGATTATGGACATAATGTGGTTTGCGTGGATTTTAAAGGCAAGTATGTGCAAAAAAATGCATAATTATATGATATTCATAATTTATGTATATGTGTGATAGTAAATGATTCACTTGACATATTTGCATAAATGTATGCTTAAACTATCATATTTAAGTTAAAGTGATTACACCACTAAGTGAAAGCTTAGTGCATTGCTTATTTGTGATGCGTATGTAACAGAGCAGCAGATCAGAGTCAAAGTTTCTACCCCACAAGAGAACACGAAGGCTGCCTATAGACACTTCACCTTTGAACTATGATGATAGCCAGAGATAAACTCTTAACCATAGCATAAAGTCATCAAGAGGTAGGTCCGCATGGACCTATTAAACCATTTCTGCACGGACTAGCTACGTGAATAGGCCAAGATCTAGCCCATGAAGCCCGTGGACTAGCATGCCAAAAGCTTGGTCCATGTAGATAAGTACGGATAAGTCTGCATAGACCTGCTAATGGAAAAAAACACTTTGAAGATAGAATTCTGCCTATTCAATCTAGAAGCCAGAATCCTGTTGGGATTAGGACTCCCTTTTGGACGAAAATAGGAAACCTAAAGAAACTAAGTATATATACTTCTCTACATTAAGAGAGAAGGAGGAGGCTGAAGAATTACAACTTGAAACACACATTTAAATGGCAGAAAGCTTCCAGAAAACTGTGAGAGCTCGAACTAAAAGAAACTTAAATCATCTCCACTTGAACCTTGAGACTTTTGTACTATTGTTTGAAGAGACTTCTTATTCAGGTAATGTCTGTGGTTTATTGCATGTTTCTTGATATCTTACAGGCCTATGATCTTTGAAATTGATGTATAAGTGAGGTGGTACTTTGTTATCCCCACTTCTATACATGATGAGTAGGTCATTATAGCAATATATATGATGTGGAATTAATTCTTGCAGCCAATGTTAAATATGTTGCATGATGTTAATAATCATCACATGAATCTAATCATATGTGTAGTTAGGTCCGCACGGATCTGGTTCCTTTAGGCACAAGTATGATAGGTTAGTCCACACGGCCCTCTTTCCCTCACGTGAATATGACAAACTGGTCCGTATGGACCCGTATCTAGTAAACACGATTTTATATTTTAAGTACTTTGTTACATGCCAGTTGATATATGTGAACCAGTATATTCATATGTTAATGTTGAAGGCATGTAATTATACGCATGGGATTGAAAGGTAGTCCGCACGGATTCCCTGTCACAAAGGCTATACGCCCGTACAAACCTATATGTGATGAATTGCATGATGATTTCAGAGTATATTATGTTCATGTAATCAATTGTTCCAGATCCATATGCCCTTAACTATGTTCATATCCTATTTATTATATGTCAATGTTTATATAAACTTGATTTAACTCTGTTTGGCTTTGTTGTTCTCTAAGTCATTGACTAGCTTCCTTTGCTGGATCGAAAGTTTGGGATGAACTTAACCTTTCCTTAGAGATGGTCCACACGGACTAAGAATAGACCTCCAGAATGTCCGTACAGACTAAGCGACGCAGAGGCGGGGCCATTTTAGGTGTTATGATTTGTCTCCTTTGGTTATGTACTTATAATCCATTTTAGCTTGTTTTGGGATTGTAATAGCTAGTAAGTAACTCTTTTCATACGTCAAATCTTAACCTCACATCAAAGTGGTTTTCTACCTAATTAATCGGTGTTTTCTAATAAAATGAATTTGTATTTCCTTAATCAAAAGTCACAATCACGAAATGTATTTCAATAAATGCCAATCTCCTAGAGATGGGAGTTGGGCAACTACCTCTAATTCCTGTGGAATTAAGGGTAGTTGTCAGGTCAATTAATAAATAGTGAATGACCCATTTTTTGGATGTACATATATGTGTGTTGTATTTTGTAACTATTGCAATTTATTTCCTTTGTATGAAAAAGTGATATGATTTAATTAAGAATGATGCATGCTTGATTGATAAGGGACTGATAAATTTTACAATATACATGGATAACATATTATAAGAGCATATATAAGATCTAAAATTCCGCACCTTTCTGGTACAGAAGATTAGAGGTCCTGGTGTAGAGGCCAGGTAGCGACTCTACTAACCACTCTCATCCTCGGTAAAAATATCATAATCTTTACACTGCCCTTCTAGGCACTTTTTGGTTTCATTTTATAAAATGATGATGATGTAAATATAGATAGTGTTGCTCTTGTGATTCCAAAGGGATTGGGCCTAATCTGTAAACATGGGCCTATTTTGTAACTAAAACTGTATTTATTGTAAAAGCTTATCATTTCTTGCAGGATTTGTATGTGAGAATGCTGATTGAGATGAGCTTGAGGCTCTATGATTTTTTTTAATGAGTTTAGAGGGTTAAGGGGATCCATTTGGAGTTGAGATGTGTTGTATATCAATATAGAAGTGTTTTTAATAGGTTTACTATTTGGAAAAGTGTCTTGATATAGCCGTTATGCTGTCGAATTTTTGACATGATGACCCTATTAGTTGCCTCGTAAAAAGTGGCAAATGGTTTTTAGTATTTTTACAACTCCATAAGTCAAGAAATTATTTAATTAATAAAAATTTTAATTTAATTGGGTTTTATTAGTAGCGAAATTGGATATCGACAGTGCTGGCACTCCTTATTAGGGTTCGGTGTACGAAACGAGTACACCTTTAATTACTCCAAATCATCCAACAACTCAACACACATTTCATGCAATAAAAAGAGATATCATACAAGCATTAAAATGAAATTTAAATTTGTTTAAAGGTTACAAAACAATTTAAAAATCCAGATTAAGCCCAATCCCTCTTCAACTACATATGAGTGTCTCTATACAATTGCATCACATAACTATCTGTATAAAACAACAAAATACCACAAGAGTTCTTCTCTTGGTTTGCAGTAGCTATTAAGGCTTTAACTTTAATTTGGTTCTTTTATCTATGTATTGCAAAAACACATGATGCATTAAGCAATAGCTTAGTTGTGTAATTCATGTAAAAAGTGTGAATGCTCCACATGTAAACATGCATTATATTAATATACCATAATGATGGAATTGTATACCAGATGAACATAAAATCTATGTAGGTGTAACTCAAAAATATCCTTATACATCATATAACAAATAAAACCCTAATACATACTTCATCATGCATCAAGTATAACCTCTTTATATGTTTACTCATATTTTCCGTTTCATTATGAATCATTTAAGTATGCTTATACTTAAGGAAACACTTATGTTAAACTAGATAACAGGGACTCGCTAGACCACTTAGGGCCTTGGGACCACGTAGGCCCTGCCACATCAGACCCTAAGGTTTGCACATTAAACCTGAAGGTTTGTACATATGCCCAAAAATCACCTATCATTATAAGAATCAAAGGTCACATTCAATATTAGACTCAAAGGTTAACACATTGTGCTTGAAGGTCACATAAAGGTACATAAGTACCCTAGCAACTGCTATACTCCCTTAGTTAACCGGTCAACCTATCCAATCTAGGTTGCTTACTAGTATGGGCTACTTACTGTTGAATTTAATTTCACCTTTTTAAGCGTATTATACATGGCTTTTAAGTATGTTTAGTCAACAAATGACTAAATGAGGATAATCATCTCATCTTAGTTATAAATCTTATTTCCATATGTGAATATTAGCATACACAAGCAATATGTTTTATTATGATTACAACATCTCATATACATATAATTCTTATTAACATCGCTTAATACCTTTTAATATGAAAACTTAGTTAACTATCATAGCACATCATGAGTAACATAATCTTTTATGTAATCAAGTTATAATATCATCGCATTATGGCTTAAAATTTCAACCTTACTTAAAACCACCAATCCATATCTCTTTAGGATCTTGTAAATAAATACCATCTTATGTGCATGAGTAACATAAGAAATCGTGTAGTACTAAAATAAAATCACTTTCATACAATTTAGTTTAATTAACATCATGCAACACATATATCACATACCTATGCATCATTACCATTATAATAGAAAACAATCCTCAATAACACATAGGAATACACTATTTAAGCCATAATTGCATATAAGCATCATTAATAACTTAGTAACCCATTCGGCCACATCATACACCATACCTTAACATACACATTTTCATCATCTTACACACTATATGCATAATGAGAACACCTAAGAGCCAATTAATCACAAAACAAGCTCATATTTAATGTACCTATCCTACTTAAGCCATTTAAACACCAATAACCTATTATGTGTCATTCGACCATAAAGCGCGCACACACACACACACACATCCAACATTATTCGCTCCTCAAAATATTATAATTACATCTCCATTTCATCATAAAATACAATTCCATAGGCAATTATCACATTAAAAGCTAAATCCACATTTTTTATATTACACATGCACATAGCTCACATTAGGGCATATACAAAATCAACATAATTTACATAGATTACACTTACTTTCGAGTCGAAATACACTCAAAAGATGTATTCACGCCTTCTCCTTGCCCTTATCCCTTCTCCACTCACTTTGCTCTATATATATAAATAGGCTCAATATATAAAAATCCACATAAAATCAAACAAGCTTAAAAAATGAAAACCAACTTAAGAAACGTGCTTTTGGGCACTTAAGGAACATTAGAACAATATCAAAACTCGAAACAACTTGACTGAACAAAAATGGGTTACTATTCCCTTTGACATAAGACTCTAAAAATCCTTTGATCAAAGCTCTAATTCTTCACTTAATCACTATATACTTGTCTTACTCCATGAAAAATGAAGCTTAGAGGTGTTTTTAGGGGTTGGAAATGGTGGATAATTGAACAAGGGAAAGGGGAAAGAAGGTAGCTGTCAGTTATGGAAAGAAGGAGGAAGACGGGTGATGACACTATTCCCACATTGACCTATTTTTAGTGATTTTGACCATATACATATATATGTCTCAAAAAAATGCCAACTTCTTTTTCTTTTCTCCTTTTTTGTCAAAATCTCCCTTCTCTTTCCTTTAATTAACCACTAATTAAATCCCTAAAAATCACATAAATCAATTCTCATAATCCTGTAAAAATTTGAGCTCAAAAACTAAGAAAAATCATTTAAAAAGGTAACTTTTTAACTTTACCCGATTTAGTAAAAATACTTTTTGATATCTAAAAATTCTAATTCCAGTGCCAATAAACTATTTGGAATATTTGAATATCAAGTTGTACTAAGCCTAAAATTTTTTGAGTAAAAATTGAATATTTTATGATTCAGCTAAAATTAGGTCACTATTCATGTGACACTGCTGTAAAACTTAATTGCCATTTTAAACCATCTAAACAACTTTGTTTTTACTTCAAATTTCACCCAAAATTATATTATGATTGATACTTCCATTCAGTAAGATTAGTGTGACCCGGGTCTTGGGAAATACTGTTCACATATCGGAAAGTACTATTCATAAGACCAAAATTTTCGAGTGTTATAGGAGGTGTTGTGGACGTGATCTACACAAGGTCACAACTGTGAGGGTTGGTCTTTTGCAACAAACAACATGACTTTTCTATAATTTTTAGCAGCAAACTCCACGATCTTTCACCAAATTCATGCCAATCAATCCTTAGTGAGTTTACAATCATTTTAAACCAATTTACATCATCAAACATGCAATTTTCACAACATATCATCAATGTACAAAAATCATCAAATTTCATGCTAAAATGGCATCAAACAAATTCAAGGGTTTCAGCACATCAATTCTTCAAATTCATTCAATTAAACAACAATTAAAGGGGTTTGATTTGTATACAAACCAGAAAATACACGGAGAATTGTAGAGAATGAGTTAACCCTCAAGAATTTCTTTGCCGTTTGCCTTTTTTCTCTCTTTTTCCCTCTCTTTAAGGAGCAACAATGGCAACAAAAAAACCCATAAATTTGCCACAAGAAAAATATACAAGATGATAAGAAATTGAAGGAAAAGAAGATTCGAAGGATGGAGATGCAATTACCTTGAATAATTGGTAGAGAATTGCCTTGAAGAATTCTTTGTGATATTGAGAATGTTGAGCAGTAGAAGAAACAACATCGTCTATTCTCTTTAATTACTTAGTTCCTCTATTTATATGGGGGAGATGGATGGTCAAGATTAATTCTTTTCCATCCATCCAACGACCCATAATATTCCAAGGTAATTTCCCACCTTAGTCCTTTTATAAACCATTATTTTATTTTCAGTTCCCCTTTTTAAAGCACTTATTCAAATAGGGAAAAAATATTCTTCATTATTTTTTCCAAAAATATATGTATTGAAATGGGGACATTATATCATGAGCATTGATTTGATACTAATTGTTAGTCCCAAACACTTACAAGAGGGTGGAGGTAGAGGGGTAAATTGGGTGTGTTAAATTTTGGTCCTTTTCTAGATAAAACATTTCTATGCAAAAAGCTTTTGTGTTGGAATAATATAAAGATTTGCAATGTGTATGAAAATCACGTTAAAATAATTATAAATTCTTTTTTCAAAAAGCAAGCTTTACTAGAATGTAATTTAACACAAAAACTTAAGGTTCAGTAAATCACAATTTTCTTAAAATACTATAAAAATCAAATGTTTATTATAAATAGAAAACTAAATAAATTATGAACAGAAATAAATAGTAAACGAAGGAGAAGAAAAATCAAGATAAGAAATGTATAGTAATTCGGCCTCCTTTGCTTACATCTACTCTCCGAGATAATTCGTCTTGAGATCTAATCTCTATTTAAGACTCTTTTAATAGGCAAGAGTCAAGCCAATTGATACAAGCCTACAAATGAATTCTATTCACATTTTTTTTTCAAAGTAAAATAATGATAGAAACATTTGCTAAAACAAAACCCAAGTTCTAGCTAATCTTGACCTCCCAAATTTTAGATATAGTTTTCCTCGCAAAATAATTACAATAAGAATGCTATAATCAAATCTGAGAATTGTATGTAATGTATGAAGTGCAAAATATGTGAAAAATTGTCAATAAAGGGTATAGCTTTGTATCTTTAGAGACATATAAAATTTTCAATTTCTCTAACTATTTGCCACTTAATTTCATATGTATTTATAGCCTTAAAATAAAAAATAGGTGTTATAAACAATAAAATAGCCCTTTAGATAATAATGACTTCCTTTAGAAAACTAACCATTATTGTCTTGTAGCAGTTTTCTAATGACATCACATTTTCTAATAGCAATGCCCATTTCTATTAATTTTGCTCCTTTTATAGTGTCATTGTTTATTTTGCACATTTTTTAGGGCTTTTCAAAAGACATTAGTTTTAATGCGTAAAACATTTATTTTATGCAATTTTAAAAATTATAATATAAGACAGAAGTTTTTCAAGTTTGATTTTACATAATGGAGTCGTAAAATATTTTCTTAGAACTACTTCTTTAATAAAGCTTGCCTCAAATTCTTTGCTTCTTGTTTTGAATTTCTGTACAATTTTGGTGGAGCAACTTGAAAAATAATAATGTAAAATAGAATTCTAGGAAATTATAGTTAAGGTTTAATTATCATCAAAATTATGATGTGATTTTAAGCCAACATATCATCGTTTAGTTATAAGTGTAACAAAAAAAATTATAAATGGAGATAACCAAAAGAAAACTCGAATGGCACAATTCGGAAATAAAAAATTCTCTAGTATTATTTTAAAATATAGGATATTTCTAAATTAAAGTCTTATAATTGTTTGAAAAATTATATCTATATTTTATTGTACCAATATTTTGAGACAATTTGATTCAGTTCTAAATAATCCGATATAATACAATATAATATTTTAGATAATTCATTTTTTTTGCAAAAATATCAATATTATTACTAAGTATAATTAAATTCTAAAAAATAACATTTTAATCGTAAAAAATATAATATTTAATAATTAAAAATATAAAGCACAAATCATCTAAAAATTAAAAAATAGATTAATTAAAAAATATTAAATTAAGTAAGCTTGTTAATAACATTTTACATAAAACAAATGTTACCTTTTCTAATAATATTATAGAGTGTCTAATATTTTTTCCATATCAAATGAAATTTAAATTGATAATCATTTTTTATCATATCTTATTCGATTGGTGGCAAACTTAAAATTTATAATTCACTTCTTTATAATCTAATCTCATCTCTAAAATAAATTTTGATAAATATTAATATATTATTAATTTATTATTATATTAATAAAATTATTTTACATGTTTAATTATTCACTTATTATGATTAATTTACAATTATTTTATATTGTTATAATTAAAATATTAATTTATAGAAAAAATTTTAATTTGTTAATCGGGATCCTTACCTCAGATGCTCCGAAGAGGTTGGGTACGTCGGGAGACCGACTCCTAAGGCTGATCCTTCTACTTTCTCGCTGGTGTAATTGACTCTAAGGCCCTTCCGTTTTCCTCAAGAAGAAAAAATTGTGAGTAAACTAATATTTAATTTAATAATTATTTTATTCATTACTTTATAATTTAAAGAAATTTAATAAAAAAATTAAATTCGTTTTAAATTAAAATTAACGATTTAATTTGACTCTTGCAAAAAAAAAAATTAACGATGTAATTTCATATTCGGTTCAAAAGAATAAAAAAACTATATACACTTTGTGCTGGCAAGATAAGAATATGCCAAATTATCATTTGGACCTTGATTTAATAATTATTTTATTTATTATTTTATAACTTAAAGAAATTTAATAAAAAATTTAAACTCGTTTTAAATTAAAATTAACGATTTAATTTGACTCTTCCAAAAAATAAAAATTTAACGGTTTTAAATTAAAATTAACGTATAAAATTTGAGTCAATAAGTAAACTTCAGGTTTATATACAAAATTTATGTCAAAATTTTTGACTTACATATATTCAGGTTTACTAATATTATTGCCATTTAGTAAACTTCAGGTTTACTAATATTAATGCCCATTCAGTAAACTTCAGGTTTAAACTCTAGATCTACTAATATGTTGCCATTCAGTAAACTTCGGATCCACTAACACTGTTTTCATTCAGTAAACTTCGAGTCTACTATCACTGTTTTCATTTAATAAAATTCAGTAAACTTCGGGTCTACTATCATTGTTTCCATTCAGTAAACTTCGGGTTTACTATGACTATTTTCATTCAGTAAACTTCGGGTTTACTATCACAATTTCCATTCAGTAAACTTCGGATCTACTATCACGGTTTCCATTCAGTAAACTTCGGGTCTACTATCACGGTTTCCATTCAGTAAACTTCGGATCTACTATCACGATTTCGAATTTACTAATATTTATATCAATTAATAAACTTCAGGCTTATTAATATCAATAATACTCAATAACTTTAGATATATTACAATTTATATCATAATAAATTTAATATTTATATCAATTAATAAACTTCAAGTTTATTAATATCAATAATAAACAATAACATTAGATAAATTACAATTTATATCATAATAAATTTAATATTTATATCAATTAATAAACTTCAGGTTTATTAATATCAATATTAAATAATAACATTAGATATATTACAATTTATATCATAATAAATTTAAAATCTTCAAACTTATATTATTTATCAGATACTCATCAGTGTGTATATCTTTTAAAATCAATAAAAAAATTTATTTTATAAATCTAATAA
>CANXYI011507917.1:0-11526 GCA_948208565.1 Hura crepitans
TTTGATGCAGGGACTAAAGAGTAGTAAGGGGGCTAAAAAGGGAGATGCAGACCTACGTGTAACAAATAAAGAAAAAGTCATTGCATTAGCTGTAGGATTATATCATCTTATTTTACCTTCTAGGCTTGTATTAATTTTAGGCAATTGTTATTATGTTCCTTTTTTTTTTTTGTCTAGAAAGGTTATATCAATTTCTTGTCTTGTTGAATAAGTTTTTGATATTTCCATTAATAAGAACAAAGGTTGTTTTGTTTACTTGGATAATGTGTTTTATTGTTTAGGTACAATATGTAATGGAATTTATGTTTTGGATAAAATAAATATGCACATAACATTAATACCAAGAGATCCAAGATGGATAACATAATGCAATCTTATCTATGGCATTTTCACTTTAGACATATAAATGAGAAATGCATGACTAAGTTTCACAAGGATTATAGCTTCGGATCATTTGATTATGAATAATATGACATATGTGAATCTTGTTTATTAAGCAAGATGACAAAATCACCTTTTTTAGTGAGTTATTGAAACTTATACATATAAATGTGTGTGGTCTAGTGACGTTCATTACCTTTATTTATAATCACTCATAATATGGGTATCTATACTTAATGAAGTACTAGTCTAAAACCATTAAAAAGTTCAAAGAATTCATAAACGAAGTTGAGAAAGAACTTTGCAACAGAATTAACACTCTTCAATTTGATCAAGGTGGAGAATACTTGAGTCAAGAATTTGAAGTTTTATGAGAGACAATGACAACTTGTCTTAGTGTACTCCTCCATATAAAACATAGCATAATGGTGTATCTAAAAGGAGAAATCAAACTCTATTAGATATGGTTTGATTTATGATAAGTCTTGCAGACTTACATAGGACCTTTTTAGGGGTATGCATTGGAAAATACCATTTGTATTTTAAATAGAGTTCCATCAAAGTTTATTGATGTTACATCATATGAGATATGGTACAACAAGAAATCTATTCTTTCACATATGAAATTATAGAGGTGCCTTACATATGTGAAGAGAGTAGTGTCTAATAAGCTTAAAGCTAAGTTTGAAAGATGCTAATTTGTGGGGTATCTAAAGGGATACTACTTCTATAATCATTTGAAAAAAAATTGTTTGTTTTAAAGCTTACGATCTTTTTAGAAAAAGAGTTTCTCATGAAAGATAGTAGGAGTAGTTGAACTTGATAAAGTTTAAGATCCTCAAATTGAAGTAGATCAATCGAATGATCCCAGTTCTATTACTCATAGTGAGGAAGTAATAGAAGAACTGATGGAAACCTAAGTTCCTAAATGATCTACTAGGGTTAAGACTATTCTAGAGAGATATGGACTTTTTTTGACCAAGACAAGAAAGTAATCGTAGTAGACGATCGTAAGCTAATTAGTTATGAGGAGGTTTTAAAGAGTTTGAAATCAAACAAATGGCTTAAGGCCAGAAAATTCGAAATGGATTTGATGCACAATAACTAGGTATAGACCTTGGTTAATCCATCTGAAGGGATAAAACCCATTAGGTGCATATAGGTCTTTAAGAAGAAGACTGACATGGAAGGTAATGTCACTACCTATAACGCTCAATTGGTAGCTAAAGGCTATTAATAAAGATAAGGGATTTACTTTAATCAAACCTTTTCTCCAATTGTAATGCTTAAATCAATTTAGATTCTACTTGCCATTGTCACTCATTATGATTATGAGATCAGGGAAGTGGACGTAAAGATAGCTTTCCTTGATAAAGCATTATTAGAGGAAGTGTATATGACACAACTTGAAGGTTTTACATCCAAAGATGGCAATCAAGTCTACAAGCTTAAAAGATCCATTTGTAGATTGAAGCATGCATCTAGGAGCTAGAACTTCCATTTGAATGAGACAATCAAAGAGTTTTATTTCTTACAAAATATTTATGAACCATGTGTTTGCAAAAAGGTTAGTGGGAGTGTAATCATTTTTCTTTTGTTATGTGTAGATGACATACTACTAATAGGAAATGATGTCTCCATCTTTTAATTAGTCAAGATTTGGCTAAGTAAATAGTTCTCTGTGAAAGACCTTTGAGAAGCAAGCTACATCTTAGGGATCATGATCTACAATTATAGGTCTAAAAGGTTGTTTATTCTTTCACTGTCTATATATATAGACAAAATGTTAAAGAGGTTTAGCATGGATCTTTCCAAGAAAGGTTATATTCTTATATTGCATAGGATACACCTTTCTTTATCTATGTCTCCTAAGACACAAGAGAAGAGAGAGCACATGAGTGAGATCCCATATGCTTTAACTATAAGATCTATCATGTATTCAATTTTATTTATGAGATTTGACATAGCATTTGCTTTGAATGTCATGAGAAAATTTAAATCCAATTATAGAGAGCAACATTAGGTGGCTGTCAAAAATATCCATAAGTTCTTGAGAAGGACTAAGGATCTATTCTTAGTTTATAGAGAAGGAAATCTACATATTAGTGGGTATACATATGCCAGCTTTCAATCTAATAAGGATGACGAGAAAACTCAATTAGGATATGTATACATTATGTGTGAAGGAGGAGTTGTTTAGAAGAGTTCCAAACAAGATACGACTAGATTCTACATTGAAGTCGAAGATGATTTCCCAAATCAGATGCTAGCATCGAAGAACATATTTAGACTATTGATGAGACTATGGTTCACCAGCTTGTGTAATAGCCCCGTTGTTATCACAATACTAAGTTATCATATTAACAATGCTTGGAACCACTTTAAGTTTAATAATGAACTTCTTAATCCAAATGACTTCCTTAGTAGCTTTCAATGTAGTTAAAGAAGTCATTTGGATTAAGAAGTTCATTATTAATCTTGAAGTGGTTCTAAGCATTGCTAATATAATACCTCTGTATTGTGATAACAATGGGGCTATTACACAAGGGTTGACAACATGATAAAACCTATTTATAATATTTACAATCTAAGATAAAATCTATGTACACAACTAAGCTCTAACTTATCTCTATAAAGTACTAGACAGAAAAGTATAAAAAATATGCCCTGTGAGTACGCTGACTGCTACACTGCTTGCTGAGGCTAAACTCGATCTACTATCTTTAACCTATGCATCAAAAAACCTACATGCTAAGTATATACTTAGTGGTGAATTTAATGAAACAAGTATTGTATCACACACGCATGCTTCATGTACTATGCAAGTATTCCAGTCACGCATAATTGCCATACCATCATTTTTTGTTACCATTTATGCACTTAGCTTGTTCATGTGACATTATGTTCAACTTATTATTACATTGTAGATTATAATTAAGCTAACCTAATTTATTCTTTAATTATTTATTATTCAAATCATGTCACAAATTTTTGATAAGATATTATAATGCCATATCCATTTCATTCTCAAGGCCTATACTCGAAAGACAATGCTTTTAACACTAGATAATGGGATCCACATTTATGCAGTGGCCCATATTATGTATCTTAGGAGCTATACTTACCATAACTCATCTAGTAAGGGGGATTAATTCTTGGGAAACTCATAATATAGGAATGGCAGGGATAGTCCTGATGGATGTCCCAACATTGAGATGGCGAGGATTAACTCTTATGGACCTCTCAATATCCTTAGGCATTAGGCAATAGTGATAAACCCCAACAGACCTCCTAATGTCATACATCAAGATAGCAGAGATCAGTCCTTATAGACCTCCTAATATCTAAAGGTATGTAAGAGTCACATCCAAAACAGTAGTAGCTACACTTGCTATACTATAAGCAATGATTCTTACAAATTAAGGCTACTGGCAACTGTTAACTCCCTAGTTAACTAGTTAACCGATCCAATAGATGGTCTATCTAATATAGGCCATTTCTATTAATTATTTACTATTTACTTAACTTAGTCATTCGTCCTAATGTCATACATCAAGATAGCAGGGATCAATCCTTATGGACCTCCCAATATCCAAAGGTATGTAAGAGTCACATCCAGAACTGCAATAGTTGCACTTGCTATACGATAGGCAATGATTCTTACAAATTAAGGCTACTGGCAACTGCTAACTCCCTAGTTGACTAGTCAACCGATCTAGTAGGTGGTTTAGCTAATAGGGCCATTTCCATTAATTATTTATTATTTAATTAACTTAGTCATTATATAATTTATTTTACACAACAAAAATATATAAGTGCATTTTGATTTGGCTATCACCTTAACATTTTAAGGCACACCTTTTTTCATATCTCATTTTACCATTTCACTCCATAACAATTATCATACATTTGTATTACAACAATGGGTCTTACAAACACTGCCATAACTCCATGCCTTTTATACATGATTAGGCTAATTGTTCATCACATTGTTTTCATGCTTCACTATACAGTTATGCAATCAATTTACACTTATACTTCAGTTATCTAAAATTCTTTGTCCCATTCATGGTTCCCACACATATTAAAGCTTATTCATGTATTGACCTTCCTTTAATTGATGTACACACACTCTGTACCCTTATTGTGCACCATCCAACTGTAGAAATGTACTTGCACAAAAATTCTTGTTAGTTTCTCATTGTAGTCATTCTTATAACTGAACAACCAACTCATTTACACATCATGTGATCTCAATTACATATGCACAAACACAAGTGCCATAGTCATACCATTTAGACATTACACATTCACTCATATACACATTATTTTTTAATCCTTTCTTCATGCATTCACATTTTCATTGATTGCTTTATCTCATACACATGTTCACCATGTACAAACACATGCATACACATACAATTCAACTATTCCATACACATGCACACACATACTAATGGCACATTTAAGTAATATACAACACTTGCTTCATTATATTCACTTACAATAGACTCTAATCCACTCTAATTGCACCTCTCAAGCCTTATCATTGCCTTTCTCTAATAATTCTCCCCCTTTTTCTACAAATGTAATAGGGTTTCATATTATAAAATTTATAAAAAATTTTACATATATCTAATCTAAAATCTAACTGCACACCTTTCATTGACACCTCAAATACTACCTAATAAAAACATGAAACCTTAAAAATAAACACTTGCACAAGATTTTGTCACAATTTATCAAGGTTCAAAATCACTCAAATTAAGCTTTCCATTGTAATTTTCTCTCCAAAATTATGCTCAAAAGACTATGGACGTAAGATTAAAGGGTTTAACTTGTGAAAATTGGCTTAAATTAGTGTTTGAGGAAGAAAAAAAGAAAAATAGGGGGTAGAGAAATGGCATTAGTCTATGGAGAGATTAAGGAGATGGAAGATGGTTTCGCACATATGGCATACACCACATACGCAACCTTTTATATTAAGAGCTTAGATCGACCATATCGTGCCACGTTGCAATCTGACGATCTAGATTAATCCTATTTATGTTTTAAGCTTCAAAAATGTGATTTTAATGTTCAAGGCCTTAAAAATTATTTCTCCTAGTGCCAAAGATTATAGAATTCCATAATTTAGGAACCACTAAAATCTTAGGTCCAAGAACCAAAGGGAACTTGATTAACTATTCACTCGTGTTTTTAAGAAATTCAGATAACATACTAATCATTTTTAGAAAATTTTGATTCCACCACCATTATACCTTTCAAAAATTTTGACATTTAAATCATGTTATTTCAAGTTAGTCCAGGCATATCCCGACCATTTTTCAAATCGATGCAAGCTTAAGTAACTATTCACTAGTTCTTGACATGAAAATTTTTATTAGTTTAGTGGTTAGTGCTAATAACCTTGTTTTAATTATTATTCTGCCCCATCTTAGTTCTACGAATAGTACTCTCCCTTGACACCCTATCATGACCCAATTTCTCAAAAAAAAAACTATTCATGTATCAAAAGTACTATTCATTAGAACCGAGGTTTTTAGGCAATACAATCCTTCCCTTTTTAAGAAATTTTGTCCTTGAAAATTACCTAGTGAAAATAGGTGAGGATACTGAGCCTTCATATGCTCTTCACTTTCCTAGGTAGCCTCTTCAGCCTTAAGGTGCCTCTATAGTACTTTCACCAATGGTATAACTTTATTCCTTAGTTCTTTGACTTCCTTTGCCAAATTTTGCACTGGTTTCTTTTCATATGTCAAGTTTGGCTATACTTAGATTTCCTTCATAGGAATAACATAAGAAGGATCATATCTATATCACCTCAACATGGCTATATAGAATACATCATGGATCTATTGCAATTCTAGTGGTATAGGTAATTGGCAAGCTATCGATCCTATGTATTCTGTAACCTTGTATGGATCGATAAATCTCAAACTCAGCTTACCCCTTTTACCAAATTAAAGTATCTTCTTCCATGGTGATACTTTAAGAATTACTTTCTCACCTACTTCATACTCAATGTCTTTCCGTTTTAGTTTAGCATATGATTTTTATTATTATGAAGCAACTTTTAATCTTTCTCTGATAATTTTAACTTTTTTCTCAACATCTCTAATCAAGTTGAGCCCCATGAGTTTATTTTCACCTACCTCATTCTAACATATCAGTGTTTTGCATCTCTTACCATATAATGTCTCATAAAAAGACATGCCTAAACTAGCTTGATAGCAATTATTGTAAACAAATTTAGTCAAAGGCAAATATTGATCCTAGCTTCCCTTGAATACTATAGCACAACTTTATAGCATGTCCTTAAGAATATGTATGACCCGTTTAGAATGTCCATCTATCTCTAGGTAGAAAGTTATACTAAAGGTGAGTTGGGTACTTAAAGCATCTAGTAATTTCATCTAGGATTTAGAAGAAAATCTAGGGTCTTGATATGATATGATGGCAAGTGGCACACCGTGCAATCTCACAATCTCTTCTATGTATAGCTATGCTAGCTTCTCTAAGGAATAATCTATCCAAACTGGGATGAGTGTGCTGTCTTGGTTAGTCTATCCATAATTACCCATACAACATCACATTTATTTCTTATCATAGATAAACCTATCACAAAATTGATGGTGACTTTCTCCCACTTCTATTATGGGATTGCTTTAGGCTGAAGTAATCCAAAAGGAACCTAATGCTTAGATTTCACCTGTTAACATGTGAGGCATTGGGTTACATACTTAGCCACATCTCATTTTTTCTCTAGCCACTAGTAATATGGCTTCAAGTCAAGATATATTTCTATGCTCCCTAAATGAATGGCATAAGGAGCATCATATGCCTCTATATGATTAGGGCTTTGATTCCTTTTACTTCAAGTACACATAACCTATATAATAATTTAGGCACCTATCTATCTTAATTCTAAATTCTATAGTCTTTCTCTCTTTGACTTAAAACATAACTTATATGAGATGGTTGTCTTGAGTCTGTGCTTCTTTTACTTACTGGATCAAATTAGATTTCACATGTATTAGCTAAAATTGCATCAACTTTAGTACATTGAAACCTATCACTTATAGCTTTCATGGCTATTATGAATTTCTAGCTTAGGGCATCTGCTACCATATTGGCCATTCCTAGATGATAGTCTGTGACACCCTTTACCTAGTCAGATCACTGAACTAGAGTACAAAGTGGCGCACAACCTAAAACTTCATCTTTTTACTTTGTTAGATTATTAAAACATAAAAACTCATCTTTGAATTACAAAAATACTTATTATCAGGTTGTAAGATTTAGGACCCTCATGTCAAAAATTTGGCAATATTACAGTTGTCTGGAAGCACTATCCAAATTCCAAAAATCTATAGAAAACACTGCTAATAAAATCATAACTCATCTTCCTTACTGTCTGATCCATCTGATCACACCGAACCATAACAACCTTCCACCACAAACATGCATACCAAAATCATATCTTAGTTATAACCACACAACTAAAAATATACATTGTCTACACTAAACGTCTCTTCTATCATACCTACTTAAAACCAACCACATATATAACCACTTATGCCTCAATATATGCTAACCAAACTATCCAACCTAAAGAAACTATGCAAAATCCAAATAAATAATCATCATAGTTGTCTCAAAAGTCCAAACTATTTGTAATAATTACACTAGAAACTTTATGATATACAATTACATTAGATTTTCACAAATAGATGATCTTGTATAGAACCTTTCTCTATGAACTATATTTTATAAGCCCTAATGCTCGTTAACTCTAGCTGCTCATATTTGATCCATAAGAACCTATGCATCTCAAAACACTAACATGTTAAGCAAAATTTGCTTAGCAAGATATCTAAGTGTATTATGTTATATAACAAACAATCATACCTTAATGCCATATGTTTCTAAATTCTTTTTAAATAAAAGCATATATGAAATTTTACCATTAAACATACTCCCTTTAGATTTCCATTAATATATAGTATAATCATAGTATGTTTAACACTGACGAGGACACTAATCTTACATACACAAATTTGCTTATGCGTTTTACATATGAGACAAATATGGCATGTGAAAAAGTAAACCTAAATTTATGAAGTCTTATATATATATATATAAATATACAACTAGTTGTACAAACATATAAGTAATAAAATAGGCAAATAAATAGGATACATTATTATATTCCATAAATCTCACCTTATTTAATTGATTATGTATTTATCTTACCAATTATTTTTATATTTTATCATATCATTTAGTTTAATTTGTGCCTATACTCAGGAAAACACATCTTTATGGATAATAGGAATGTATGGATAGTACGACAATCATGAACTTGAAGGTTCATCTACCAAGATAAATCCAAAGATTAATCATAACATAGATCCAAAGGTCAAGCATAAGATGGCTACTATGACCATCATGAACTAAAAGGTTCATCTACCAACATAGATCTAAAGATCAATCATAACATTGACCCAAAGTACAAGCATAAGATGGCTAATACAACCATCATAAACTTAAAGGTTCATTTACCACAATAGATCTGAAGATCAATTATAACAAAGACCCGATGGTTAATCATAAGATGGCCAATATGACCATCATGAACCTGAAGGTTCATCTACCAATGTACATTCTAAGATCAATCAAAACATAGACTTGAAGGTTAAGTGTAGGATAGCTCGTCAACAAAAAGAAAGGTATAAAAGTACCCTAGCAATTGTTAAAAAATTCCCTAGTTGACTAGATAACTTATCCTATTAGGCTATTTATTCATATAGGCTATTAACCATTTCATTTTGGTTTCACTGTTTTATTATTGTTTGATGTAGATTTTATCTTTGATATGGTTAACTCAAGACCTTGGGAAAAAAATGTGTGTCCTTAGATCTTATTAGTTTTGTGAGATTTCCATCTTTATGTTATAAACACATTATTTATCTCATTATACGCAAACATCTTTACATAGCATTTTACTATTTGTTATTGTTAGATAATTACAATATAGCACATTTTGTTATTGAGGTGCTTGAAACACTCTTCAATACACACACAGGGCATATGCTAAAATATGTAAGCTTTTTTGCATTTATGTCATAATTATATCAAATGCATACCTATATATAATTATACATTATTTTATAAGCATGCATGATTACATAACCTCATTTAACTTACGCATCAATAGCATATTGCAATAGGATCTTGTTATCCTCTTTAACATCATTATAACTAACCTCTTTACTCATGACATATATCATCATAACATTATTAAAACATGCTTCATTATGTGTCTTTGCTTTACAATTATGTCACTTCAAATTTATAAACATATGAAAGCACACATTATCCCACATTTGTAGTTATTTCTATGATTTTTTTAAAACCGAACAATTATTAATATAGTTCAATTGTACATTAAAACATAATCACAACCATTACTTTAATCATACTAATAACATATCATATTGCCAATATAGTTGCACGCCGTACATTATATATAATTTACCCTCATATCACATGTATGAATCTTGTATTAGCATTTCACTTAACTAATCAGTTCATATAACCACAGTACATATATCTTATATTTCATAACAAACTAACCATTAAACCTAATTAAGCATAAATATAACATCGTATGTAACCTTCCAACCTAAATATTCAGTCCATTATGAAATTCATTGCTTTCAAATACCATCACATTACATTTTTGTAGATGGCACAATTGAGCTCATAATGTACATACATTTCATTAAGCTTTTGCATGAACAAAAACACAAATTGCCTTTACAATTATCATTATCATACCCTGTACTCAACTTTTGTTTTATGTTTTACATCACTTGTATTTATTATGTACCGAGATCTAGTCGCACACACAAAACTTAATTTTTTTTAAAAATCCATTTCCTATCTATACTCATGCATTAGTGCCAAACCTCTTTCTAAAACCCAATTATAGTAATAGCTTGCCAGTTTTGTCAAAACTCTCTTTACTAGTTGCTACAATTACAACAACCACTACTTAATCCATTCCAAAACCTAATTTTAAAATTAAAGACTTTGCACTAAAACCTGTTGATACGTCACTAAAAACCCTTCTTTACCACTAATAAGTCTACCAAAAATTTTGTTGTTTATTGGCTTTTAAATAATAATGTTTTTCCCTATCCGCTGGTGAATAATAGTAGCAGCTTGCCAACTCTATCTAAACTCCCTTTTATAATCGCAAACTTAACCAACAACCCATATACATCTTTAAATCCCAAAAATTATCATCATGCCATACATCTTGCATTAAATCCCAACCAACCATAATAATAACAAGTCGTTAGCTATAAAATACCACTCACTGACAAGGAACTATCACTGTTGTTGATTAAGAAATTGCCATTACAACTCCACCCGGGCACTAGCAATTGCAACTTTGGAAATTAGTAGTGGCAATAGTTTTTCACTTCCCCAACTACTACAATTCTTGACTTCTCTTTCTTCTTTCTTCTTCTTCTATTTTATTCCTCTTCTCATTCTCCTCTTTAATTTTGATCTTCCTCTATTGTCGGTCTCTACTACCTCTCTCGACTCTAGCATTGTCACCCTGATGGTGACCTTTATCATTCTCTCAGTTGTAAAGCTAATTTCTCCTATCCTTTGATTCTTTATTCTTTCACTTCTTTATTTTGATTTTTCCTAATTTATTTCTTTGTCTTTTTTTCTTCTTGTAGTGGTGTCACCACCACCTACTACTATCACTAGCACTATGACATCGCACTGCCACTTACACTTATCACTACTAGTGGACCTTTCCTTTTCAGCTTGCTATCTCCTTCTCCACCTTTTCTTTATCTCTTCAGTTTTCCTTTTTATACTTGCTAAAATTAGCCATAATGTTCTTTTGAATTTCTTGACACAAATACTAATATTGTAGCCTCCCTAAAATAGCCTTTATTCTATTAGTGTCAACTACTAAATCATCTAACTCTACGGCTATTAGTGACTACCATTAGTGCCAAACCTCTTTCCAAAACCTAATTTTAAAATTAAAGACTTTGCACTAAAACCTGTTGATACGTCACTAAAAACCCTTCTTTACCACTAATAAGTCTACCA
>CANXYI011507977.1:0-14724 GCA_948208565.1 Hura crepitans
CATCTTAGTTCTACAAGTTCTAAAGATCTAGCTATCTCAAAAATTCTCCATCAAAGACCTTAGAGAGGTAACCTATATAATAGGGATAAGGATCTATAGGGATAGATCTAGAAAGTTGCTATGTCTTTCATAATCTAAGTATATGGATAAAAAGCTACAGAGGTTTAGTGTGGATCTCTCTAAGAAAAGATTAATTTTTATGATACATAGGAAAGTCCTTTTTAATTTTATGTGTCCAAAGATATATGAAAAGAAAGAATACATAAGTAAGATCCCATATGCATCAGTTATAGGATCCATCATATATGCTATGTTATGTACTAGACTTGATGTAGCATTTGCTCTATCTGTGATGAGCACATTCCAATCCAATTATAGAGAGGAATATTAGATGGCTATCAAGAACATTCTGAAGTACTTGAAGAGGACTGAAGATATGCTATTTATATATGGAGAAGGGGATTTACAAGTTAGTAGGTAGACGAATGCCAACTTTTAGTCTAATAAAGATGACTATAAATCTTAGTTAGGTTATGTGCTCATACTTGAAGGAGGTGCAGTTAATTGAAAGAGCTTTAAACAAGAGACAACTATAGGCTCAATGATTGAAGTTGAATATAAAACCATTTTCGAGGCAGTTAAGGAAGTAGTTTGGATCAAAAAGTTCATTATTGAACTTAGAGTAGTACCTTCCATTATTAATCCTATACCCCTATATTATGATGACAATAAAGCCATAGCACAAGTAGAGGAACCACAGTCTTATCAGCTATCCAAACATATCTTTAGGTGCTACCATCAAATTAAGGAGAT
The DNA here is from genome assembly GCA_948208565.1 of Hura crepitans. Taxonomy (NCBI): domain Eukaryota; kingdom Viridiplantae; phylum Streptophyta; class Magnoliopsida; order Malpighiales; family Euphorbiaceae; genus Hura; species Hura crepitans. The sequence continues at coordinate 814 of CANXYI011507977.1, forward strand.
GGTAGGTCAGATGTAAAGATTGAGAGAGTCCCAATAGATTAAAATATAGTTGATCATCTCATTAAGGAATTATCATAGAACAAGTTTGATTATTCTATAAATACCTTGGGCATTAGGTATATAGGTGATTGGCTCTAGTGCAACTAGGAGATTGTTGCTTGTATACCTTAGAGATTTTGTAATAGGGATTTTTCATGTAACATTTGAATATCATTTATTAATAATAATGGTATTTCTTTATTACATAGTGCTTATGTTTATACATTTACTTATTTTTTAATCTTAAACTAAATAATAAAGTCTTGGGTATTCAAACACAATGTAATACCCTTATATGCAACTTGTATCTAGGTTCGAGTGTAGGATGCCACATTGCCTGTACAGTTATTATTCATTTTGTTACATTATCAACATTATGTTTATACTTTCAACTATATGATCAGTATAATCTCACATATGTACCCATGTATACAACACAACAATTTATTATTTTATTTTATTATCTTTTATACATATTAATTAGATTATTTTGTACATACAAAGTATAACATACTTATTCACAATATTAAATCATAATTCTATTTACTATTATATAGAAATAATAATTGTATACATACATACATACATACATACATACATACATACATACATACATATATATATATATATACACACACACACAGAGACACATACACACATATATATATGCATAAGTTACATAACCTATGTCTATAATGTATATAAGAATTTAAGGATCACATTGGAATATATGTGGTGGACTCTTCTTACTTGTACATCTATCTGGTGACCTCTTGATACTGCTAGGACTCAATCCACCGCTTCCCCCACACGATCTAAGACCTATGGGTCAAAAAACTAATACATTAATCAGAGATGCTCAGTGGTGTATTCTAATACTATGATTTATGCTAATGTACAACTTATAAAAGTTTTTGATAGTTCTATTAGACTATCATATTTAACTTTTTAAGTTTGATTATCTTTTGTACATATGACTATGGTTAATGTCTTATAAAAAATCTAGTATATTACTTACTAATTTTATTGATCCACTTTTATATATAAACTTTACTTTTTCTTATATCTTTATATGTTGTTTGAACATCTCATTAATCATCTCATACAAGAGCTATACTACCTTTATCTTGTGTTTTACAAATGATTACAAATACAATTTATCTTTTATTTTACATTTTATTCTATTTTTAATTCATTTGTTCTATATTAAAATTCTAGATATTAATCATATACTTATTCGATATTTCTATTTATAGATTTTTTTTCTAGTTCTTATGTCATCCACCTATATGTATACTATAAAAACATCTCCTTATATCATTTTCAAATTTATTATTATTGTACCATTTAAGTTATATAGATAATCATTTACCCTTCTCTCTTAGTGTCTTATTTATAATTTAATAGCTATAAGTACTTTTAATTGCATTTAATTTTCTCATGTGATCTCTATTGTAACTTTTTACATGTAAAATTTTATTCAATAAATCCCTCTATTAATATTTCTCATATGATATCCCATGTGAACCTTACTTATTCATTTTTTTCAATGATTAATTCATATTAACCCTTTTTCAAATTATGCCTAGCATGTTTGTGATTTCCATTTAGTTTTATCTTTTTATAACTCTTATATACCAATATTTACTTTTACTTATATGTTTTTTTCGTGTGACTATAATATGTATCTCTTTTTCCTTGTTCATATATACATGTATAAATAATTATAAATAATTATTAAATTAATTTTTTTGTTGTCTATTTATAGCTATAACTTTATTATTTAAAATTTTAAACTGTGATCTAATATTAATACTTCATCTATTTATCATGTTATCATCTTTATAATATCTTATATATGTTTGATTTAATTATTTCATAATGATTTTATTCCATATAATATAACTATCTGCATTTCAATATTGTAATTTTTCCTTTTATTTGTTCCATCTATGTAAATTTTAATTTTAGTCACTTTATCAATTATCTTGTATCTTTTCATATTACAATTTGCCCCTGATAATCCTATAATAGTTATCCATGTTAGGATAATTGGACATGTAACTTGTATGACACTGAAGTGTCTATATAACAAGTAACATGTATGGCACGATGTGCCTAAGTATTCGTGTAACATGTTGTTAGCTACAATCCCTAGAGCACATGTTTAATAGGGATACTTTGTGTATATTTAAATATTCATTTATTATATAAAGGGATTTTTTATTACATAAGTGCTTATGTTAATTCATTTGTTTGACATTGATCTTAAACTTTGTAATAAAGTCCTTGATATCATTTCACGGTACAAAGGAAATCAGGAAGAGTCCATGATGTGAGATTCTTATTGCATGAAAATGTGAAATACAAAACTATCCCTAGTCATAGTATTAACAAGATGGGACATTGTTAATGCAGATAGATTAGCACATGTTATACTATTTGAGATAATTAAATAGTAGTTCTCACAAGCTATAAGCATGATAATGCTTAGAGTTAACATGTGGATGCTTATTTGAGAAACAAGTTCATTAGAGACCCAATATGAGATCTTTAAATGGATAATAATCTATGTTAGTGAAATCGTCTCATCATATTAGTAAGTGCAACTATCTTTTAATTTGAGATCACCAAAGTTATCTTAAGTATTAAGGGCTATGCTTTAACTCTGATGCTTTTACTTCACCATAATGTATACATAGCTAGGAGATTAGGTATATCTTGAGATATTTAAAGGTAGTTGAGTAATTAATAAAGGATTTACCACCCCAGATTATAATTGAGAGTTTATCTCATAGTTCTAATATATCTTTATTTGAGAAATCTTTAGCCAAAGGGAAATGCAAGTGTGAATGAGATTAGCAAAGACATTTTGGGAATGAAGATGCAAACATTAGAATTAACATGTTTAAGTCTTAATTAGATGTACTTAGTTAAGTATTAAGTTAAAAAAAGTTCATACTCAAACTGTGTGGTGAAAAGATAAATTACATGGTAACTATATATCGTAGGGTTAAGTTAAACCACTTGAATTTTTAACACTTAGGTAGTCTTGATATGTGGCTAGACACCTCTCAAGACTTATAGATAAGTAAATTATTAATTTCAAATTAATTATAGGTTTAATGGCATCGAACCATAAGAGTCCCAATTGGACTTGGACTTTAATTTACTATATACTGCTAATATGCTTCGAAAAACACATAAGATCACACTAAAAAAGAAGTGAGAAGAGATTCAAAATGTTTGAATGGTTTAATGATATTAGATATTGTTATAGATGAATAAAAAATAAAGAATAAACAATTAGGCTTGGAGCCCAATTGGCATGTAGAATATCAGAAATTAGGGTTTCTAAGAATTGGGCCTTGGGGGCCTAATTTGAGGTGCTATTTAGGTTAGATCTAAATGAACCTTTTTAGTCTTAAAAGAGACATAAATTAGACCACTATCTCATTAATTATAGGGCCTTTTAGAGTCATATAAAATTAGCCCAGACAGGCTAATTATGCAGATATGTATAAGCCCAATTTTATGCATGGCCCGGTTAAGAGCCCATTTCATGGGCTTTTTAGGGTTGGGATAGGTTAGATTTTAAGTGTTAATAATCTAACCTAGGAGGATCTAAAAGAGTATAAATAGATCTTTAGTGATCAGCCAAAATATTAGAATGCACATAAGTAATTAGAATAGCCACCACACACAAAACCCTCTACGTATATTCTTTTTTTCTTCTTCATCCACATGAATTTCTTACTGGAACCTAGAAATTCATGTAGCCTCTCTCCTTAAGCTTTCTGTGTGGATACCTTGGAGGTGATTCCAGTGAGGATCACTATGGTTTGCAATAACCCAATGAGAAGAGTTGAAGAAAAGGAATTATATGAGTTTATAGATAACAATAAACCCCAAAAATGCTGCCATGTTTTCTATTATTTATGCATTTAAATCTTTTGGATCCATTATCTTTGTATGGTTTTCATAAAAATTTTAAAACTTTTATTGTGTTTTCATGATGAAAACCAATATTGGCATCAAAGCCAAGTTCTTAAAAGGTTAAAAATATTTGAGAATTACAGTTACCATTGATTATACATAAATTTTATTTTGTGTTTTTTTAGTTCTGTGGTGGTTTGTGATTTTTAATTTTCTATTCAAATCAATTTAATGTGATTAATAATGATTTGTCATGATTTAAAAATCATATCTTTTATGTTAAATTCTTATGAATTGATTTTAATGGAGGAAATATTCTCTTATACGCATAGGAGGAGGTCTCTTCAATTTTCATACTTTATTGATTTAATAGCTATTTTAGTGATTTGGGCTAATATATGATGATTTGAAATGTGATTTTAATTCTGGTCATATGTGGCGTGAAAATCATATTAAGCAAATTGGAAATCATATGAAGCAACCAATTGAATTTTTGAGAGGAGCAAAAATCGAGTGGTCACAAGCGTTGTGTTTATTATTTCATTTGATTTTCAATAATTACAAAATTGATTTTTCATAAATATTGAGATTTTTATTATGTTAATTAAAAGTTTTTAAGCAGTAAAAATCACTTGCACATGGATGAGATTCATACTTACTTGATTGTCAAGATTGTCACAATTTTGAATCACATAATAGTCATTTTTGTCAGTTGAGTTTCCTAGGTTGAATGATTCAAGGGGAAAATTTTATTTGATAAAATTGATTATTATAGGTCCAAAAAGGTGCCAATAGCTGCTAGAACTAATCCAAAATTTTTTGGGTCAATTTCACTTTCCAAGTTGTAATCGGTTTTATGGTTCACTTTGAATTTAATTCTTAGTGATCTGCTGTTAAAGATTTTTAATTAAAATTAAAATGAAATATGATTGGATTTTTCTTTTATGGAAATATGATAAATTTCATCTTAAAATTAATTGAATTAAATCAAGTTTTGATAAATTTAATTAAATTTTGGGTATGAGATGATATTGACAAGCATAGCTAAATTTTGCATATAAATGTGATTTCTAATAGAATTTGGATTCTAACCCCAAATTGATTTAAAATTGTAATTAGATTAGAAATTTAAATTGATTATATGGATTAGGTTTCATTCTAATTTGATATGATAAATGTTATCAAATTGGATTAGAATAAATTATATTATGCTATTCGAAATTCCTCCTACAAAAGAATGTGATTTTGTTTATTCATGCATAAAGTGTTTTATTTACTTTAGAATTCTAATAAGATTAGAACTCTATAAGAAGGTGAGATTTGATTTAATACTTAATATAATTAAATAATTAAGTTACATGATTAATATGATTATTTCTCTACCAAATAAGCATGAAAAATCAATTAGGTTAAGAGTGGATGAACCAAACTAGTTTTGTAAGTGCTATAATTCTAGTAATTAACCGTAATCAAAATTTCAAGGTTTAATACATGTGATATATTAAAAATTCATACTAAAGGTATATGTTTGGCATGATGACTAGTTATGGACAAATGGCCAATGTGATTGATCAGCATTGAATGAATTTTTCTTTGTTTAAATTGGGTTGCATGTCCTAGCCTTTTTTCATATTTTTATTATATTTCTCTTCTTATTTAATTCCACCCACATGTAATGTAAGGTTTTTTTGAATAATTTTATTATGTAATTAGATTATATAGGATTACAATAGGAAAAAAAAATGCAAGGAGCAAATGCAGAAGAAGGCCTACCAAGGAGGACTAAAAAGAGATGGAAAAGTTTAATTATTTCTTACTAGGTTTGTAATTCAAGCATACTACTTAGGGTTTGGCCTAAATTTGTTTCCTTTGACTCAAGGAAACCAAGGTAGCAAAAGTCCATAATTAGATAATATACTTAAGGTGATTGTGTAGCATGTGTATGATTTAATGAGATTAAATATGCATGTATATGCCAAAACATGCAAAATCCCTTTTGCATGAGCATACCAAAGTATGCAACCTTAATGAGACTTAAATGGAAGAAATCCCTCAAATAATACTAAGAATTGCAAGCTTTCTATTAATATAATTTCAACCACAGTTCTTCTTAGTATTAATATGTTACGTCTATATTAATGGGTCTATCTTAGACATTCTATTAGTTTGTTGAGATGACTCAAGGATAACACTTCTAGAGGTAAGAGTGGGGGAAATGTGTATGAGATACACATGCACCAAGAGTTGATGAACTAATGATTATTAGTTATATGCAAATACAACTAGCATGAGATGCCTACCATTTCTATTATGGGTTAGGCTTATTGAGCTGACTAAGATTCAACCTTAATAAGAAATGGGTACTGTATCGCTAAGAAAACCATCGGGTTTTCTCATATCAAAGTGAAGGTTATTGGTTCGTAATAAAATAGTGGAAGAAAATATGGATTTTATAAAAGACCTTATATGTAAGATCCAAAAAAATCCTGATGTTATGAATAGTACCTCTCGAGATATGAATAGTGTTTTCTTGAGGTTAGGGTACTAATTTTTCTAAATGAAAGTATTAATTATAACATAATTATGGGTGAAATTAGAAGTCAAAATTAAGTCGTTTAGGTGGTTAAAAATGAAAGTTAAGTTTTATGGCAAAGTCACGTGAATAGTCACCTCATTTTAGCTAAACCGTAAAATATTCAAAAGTTGCTCAGAAAATTTTAGCATTTATATAACCTGATATTCAAAAATTCTAATTAGCCTGTTGGCACTAAAATTGGAATTTTTGGAGATTGAAAAGTATTTTTACTAAAATCGAATTATATGAAATTATGCATTTTTATTTGATTTTTTTGTGATTTTCGAGCTTTGATTTTTAAAAGCTTATGGAACAATAATTAATTAAATTATTGGGAGCTAAATTGGATGAAAGAAAGAGAGGTTTGATTTCTAAAATATGAAAGAAGAGAGAGAAAGAAATTAAATTTCCCAACAACACCACATATATATAAGTCAAATAACCATATTTTAGTCAATGTTGGGATAATGGTTTCCCTTCTTTTTCTCCATTGTAGGCAATCAACTTTTTCAAGAAAGAAACCTCTATTTTCTTCTTTTTGATTCCTCAAAATTAGCCCATTTTAAGCCACCATAATTGAATGACAATACCTCCATAGCATCTAGACATCGGAGAAAGAAAAAATTTATAGAAAAATTAAGCGGATTGCTTAATTTTCATGCTTGATAAATAGTAACTATTTTCAATTCAGGCAAGATTTTTCAAACTTTAGTATTTTTATAGTGTTCTCTTAGGTCCCAAGAGCACATTTATCAATTCAGATTGATTTTTGAATGCTTCTATAATTTTACACATAATTTAATGAAAAGAGTCTATATTTCGCAGTTGAGTTGGGCAAGAAACGGACCAATAAAGGAAAGGGAAAGGTGTAGACAAGCTCCATGGTGTATTTTGATTCGAGAAGTAAGTGTAATCGACTTAATTTATGAAAAATCCATTAATGCCTTAATATGTAAATTTATGTATGTTTAAGTAAAAAAATGGTAATTAAATTTTATTTTAAGATGCATTTGAATTGATTTAATGTCTTTAATGTGGATTATATATATGTTAATGTGATGTTCGTCTTATGGTTGAATGGTTATACATGTGTTTTATGCCACTTGATGTATGTTATATGTTATAGCTTAAAGTGAATTGATGAATGATAACTTATGAGTATAAAATTAAGGTTGTGTGATGGAAGAATGGGTGTGGAATGTGTACCTCCTTCTATGGTCGAATAGCCATGTGAATGTGTATATGTGTATGTGTGCATGTTACATATAGAGAGGAAATGATGAAAATGCATGAGGTGATGCTTTTAATGGGTTGGCTAAATTGACATTATGTATGTATGTGCATGTGGGATAAGCTTATGGCATGGAGTTGTATACATGCTTATGTATGGATACTAAAGTGATATATGTAAATAATGTAAATAAGGTGGATTATGTGTGTGCTTAGAATTGGTGGCTGAATGGCCTTATGGATGTCTATGCATTATGCCAAGCACTCATATATTGTATATGCTACGTTATAGGCCTAAACTATGTTGTAATGTAAATGTAAGGCTATTAATGGTTTTGCAACCTTATTTTAATTTTTTAAAATATTTTGAGCTTGTACGATATCTCTTCCTATGGTTGAGATTAAGTTTGTGTTATTGACTATTTTGGAGTGTTTAAAGGATCACAAAAGTGGTAGATTGTATTTGAAATGATTTAGAAGTGCTTATTTTTCATTGCAGGTTACTATTCATTTTTAGTATAGTATCCTGATACAGTTGTTATGCTGTCAGACTTTTGACATGAGGATTCCTAACTTTGTTTTTGAATTAAGTTTTTTGAAAAGTTTTTGTTAACCCATATTTTTGAAAAGAAAGTATTTTAATAAGATGAAATATAAACACATTTTAATATGATAAAAGATAATAGTTCGAATAGCATACTTTTATACAAGATCTCTATTCAGGTTCGACTATTGGATCGGGGAAAGGGTGTCATATTTAGTGGTATCAGAGCACCAATTTTGACATTTCTAGGCAATGTATAAGCGCATTAAGGTTAAGTCTATACATTACATAATTTCAGGTACCAAGGGTTATTAATTATTCTTATACCTACAGATAAGATGAGTGCACCTCATAAAGAGAAGGAAAGTCAGGCATTTATTTTAGTTGGATAGAAGTCTGATAGAGTTGCCTCTATGTTGGGTAGTATGGCAAGGTAAGTATTGTCAATTGCATAGGTTTCACTGGTGTTTTTACAAGAAATGCTGCAGCTTTTGAGATAGGCTACAATGATTGCTCCATTATCACTAGTACCATAGCAACCAGAGGTTCCTTTTACCTTTCATAAGACCTACTTAAAACAGGTCAAGAAGATAAGAGGAAAAGATTTTAAGGGCAAAGGTACGATAGAACCTGGCAAAGTAGAGTATTAGTTAGACCACACAGAGAAGATCCTAAAATAGACGTCGTGTACCCCGAAAAAGAAAGTCATTTATGCCATATCTTTATTATAAGAGGAAGCATTTAAGTGGTGGGATGATTTGACTGAGCACATAAAAGAAGAAAAATAGACATGGGATTTCTTTTTGTCTGAGTTTCATAAGAAGTATATCACTAAAGATTACCTTTATGATAGAAGGCAACAGTTTATGGATCTCAAGTAGAAATAAAAGTCTGTAGGAGAGTCTGATAAATAATTCACCATGCTTAGTTAATATGCTAAAGATACCATCTCCACTGAAGTTGATAAGTGCAAGCAATTGGGGAATGGGTTACATATAGACATCAAGTCACAGTTGGTCTTTATGATGATCTGAGTCTCTTTTAAGTTAGTTATATGTGTCATTCTATTGAGGGGGTATAAAAGGAAAAGAGAGAGTTTTATTAGAAGAAGAGATCTTCTGGACATGGAGCATCTAGCACAACTCAGTAGTAGCAGTCAAACAAAAGGTTTAGAGGGAATCAATTTGGGGTACCATAATAGACACAAAAGTAAGGATAATCCCAGAAGATAATTTAGGGTAACAAGAGTAAGGCTAGTCAGCAGCAATCTTATATGGCTAAGACACCCATTTTTATAGCTCAGTGTCTGACTTGCCACAAGCAATATAAGAAAGAGTATTGGAAGAGTAAGCTAGGTCTATGCCATGGGTGTGGTTCACTAGATGACTTCTATCATGATTGTCCCATAAAAGTTAATGTTAGTCAAAGATATGTATTTGCATCTACTAGAAGACAAAAGAGGAAGTGAGAAAAGAGAGTAAAAGGAGCTTAGAGAGATAGAGCAGAGTCCAAAGCTGAGTACAGGGCTTCTTTTTGATAGTATGCCATTAGAGCATGGGAGTATGCTAATGAGCTAGACATCATTGCTGTACACTTCTTCTCCATATATTTTGGCTTTGATTGATCCGGAGTCTACATATTCATACCTATGTACATCATGAGCATAAGATCGAGGGTTAGAGTCAAAGCTTATAGACCTAGAGATCATGGTTAGCAATCTTATAGGTTAGCATGTCATAGTAAATAGAGTTTACAAGAAGTGTCCCTTAATAGTTAAAGGACACAAGTTTTTGGCTATCCTCATTAAGTTACTATTTGATGAATTTAACTTGATATTAGGCATGGATAGGTTATTTAAGTATCAAGCCATGGTGGATTGCAAGTTGAAGAGGATATCTCTTAAGGCTAAAGACGGGGTTGAGATTATAGTTGTGGGTAAGAGGATAAACTTTCTGTCTAATATTATCTTGATAGTATTAACAAGGCATTTGTTGAAGAAGGGATGTTAAGCTTTCTTAGCTCATATTTATGATACTTGTAATGGAGAGCCAGATGCTAGTCACATGCTAGTAGTGTTAAAGTTTATAAATGTATTTCCTAAAGAATTACTCGATTTGCTGCTAGAATAGGAACTCGAGTTTATTATTGAGGTGTTACTTGGCACTACTCTAGTATCGATAGCTCTATATGGATGGCACAAAAAAAGTTAGAGGAGTTAAAGATTTAGCTTCAAGAGTTACCTGATAAGGGTTTTATAAGACTAAGTCTATTGCTTTGGGGAGTACCGATTTTATTTGTAAAAAAGAATGGTTCTTTTTAGTTGTGTGTGGATTACATATAGCTAAACAAAGTGACCATTAAGAACAAGTATCCGTTGTCATGGATTGATGATCTTTTTGATCAATTTAAAGAGGCTGGAGTGTTCTCTAAGATTGATATAGGGTCAAGTTACTTCCAGTTAAGAGTGAAGGAGTCTGATATGGTGAAGACAACTTTTAGGATGAGATATGGTCACTATGAGTCTTTGCTAATGCCATTTGGGCTTACCAATGCTGCTGCAACTTTTATGGATATGATGAATAGAGTCTTTAGATAGTATCTTGATTAGTTTGTTATTGTCTTCATTGATGACATCTTGGTTTATTCTAAGAGTAGAGAAGAGCATAAACAACATTTGAAGACAATTTTGCAGATTCTAAGAGAAGAAAAGCTTTATGCCAAACTCAATAAGTGCAAGTTTTGGCTTAGTGAGGTCTCTTTTCTTAGGTATATAACTTTTATGAAGGGAATTCGAGTTAATCCCAGTAAGATTGAGTTAGTCATGAAGTGGAAGCCACCTAAGAATATCATTGAGACAAGAAGTTTCCTCAGTTTGGCAGGGTACTACAGATGGTTTGTCAAGGGTTTTTCTTTGATAGCAATACCTATAACTCATCTATTAAGGAAAGATGTTAAGTTTGTCTAGGATAAAAGATGTTAAGAGAGTTTTAACAAGCTTAAAACGATGTTGATAGAAGCACCTATTCTTATTCAGCCAGTTTCTGGAAAGGATTTCACCATATATAGTGATGCTTCATATAATGAATTGTGTTATGTTATGATATAGAATGGCAAGGTGGTTGCCTATGCTTCAAGGCAGCTGAAGCCACGTGAGAAGAATTACCCTACTCATAATCTAGAGCTTGCAACTATTGTGTTTTCTCTGAAGATCTGGAGACATTATCTTTATAGAGAGAAGTGTTATGTTTATATTGATCACAAAAGTTTAAAGTATCTTCCTACATAGAAGGAGTTGAACTTCAGATAGAGACACTAGATGGAATTGATCAAGGACTATAATTACTTGATTGATTATCATCCTAGTAAGACTAATGTTTTGGTGGATGCTCTGAGCAAAAGTTCATAGCAATAATGAGATCCATGAACATCATATTACAACTTATAGGTGATGATGCTTTATTGGTAGAGATACAATTCAAGCCTAGTTTGTTACAGCAAGTCAAGGATTTGTAAAAGGATGATCATATGCTTATAAGTGCGATAAGTTTTGTCTAAGAGGGGAAGCCCACTGAATATGAGATAAAGAGAGATGGTTATCTATATTATCATGACAGGATTTGTGTTTCAGATGTTAAAGAGCTGAAAAGTAGATTTTGGATAAGGTTCGCAATGCTCTTTATGCTATACATCCCGATAGCACGAAGATGTATGAGGATTTAAAATTGTCATATTGGTGGCCTAGTATGAAGAGGGATGTATTAAAGTATGTAACCAAGTGCCTTACTTGTCAACAAGTGAAGGTAGAGCATCAAGTTCCATTTAGATTGCTGCAACCTATAGCAATTCTAGAATGGAAAAAGGATAGAGTCACTATGGATTTTGTTGTTGAGTTGCCTATGACAAGGAACAGGTGTGACTTAGTATGGGTTATGGTATATCATTTGACTAAGACAGCTTATTTTATACCAATAAGGATAAATTACTTGTTGGAGAAGCTTGCTTAGTTATACATAGATGAGATCATCAAATTGCATGAAGTGTCATCTTCTATCATATTAGATCGAGACCACTGGTTTACATTGAGGTTTTAGAAGAAGCTACACAATGCCTTACACACTCGATTGAGCTTCAGCATGTGATTTCATCCATAGGCTGATAGATAATCAAAAAGAGTCATTTAGTGGTCTTTTGATACTTAAATGATTAGATGTTTAGTTACTTATAATATTGTGCTTATGATAAAACATGTTTATTAAGTGCTTAAAGACATATTGAGGAGTTATGCCATCAAGTTCAAGGGTAGCTAGGATCACTATCTATCATTAGTGGAGTTCACTTATAATAACAACCATAAAAAAAGTTTGGGAATGGCTCTTTATGAGGTATTGTATGGAATGAAATGCAAAACTCCTTTATGCTAGAATAAGCTCAGTGAGACTAAACTCATGGGACTAGATTTGATTTAGGATGCTTAGGAGAAGCTGAAGATCACCATGGATAGGTTAAAAGTAGCTTTTGACAAATAGAAGTCATATGCGGATCTCAAGAGAAAAGATATGCAGTATGAGGTGGGAGACAAGGTATTTCTGAAGGTTTCACCATAGAAGAAAGTTCTACATTTTGGCAAAAAGGGAAAGTTAAGTCCTAGGTTTATTGAGCTATACAAAGTGACAGAATGTGTGAGGCTAATAGCCTACAGACTAGCTTTACCAACGAAACTTCAATAGATTCATGATGTCTTCTATATGTCTATCCTTCAAAGATACAAATTGGATCCAATGCTTGTTTTGTTAGTGGAAGAGGTTAAAGTTAATCTACACCTATCTTATGAAGAAGAACCAGTCAAGATTTTGGCTAAAGAGGTCATATTATGTGATTTTATGTTATATAATATACTTGATCATAAACATAAGTGAAATAACATAATTATTTGGTTTAGTCATTTGTTGACTAAACCTAAAGTAATTATAAGCTATTTTAAGCTTAATTAAGATGGTGTAACTAAAATAAACTGGTTAATTGCACATATGAGTAACAACCTAGTTCAAATAGATTGATCGGTTAGCTAGGGATTTATTAGCAGCTGTTAGGCTGCATTAATGCCTTTATTGATATTTGTTTGATCTATGGGTCCACTAAATTTCTGCTCTATAGGCCTATATTTTTTATCTTCGAATTTACATTGGTAGATGAACTTCGGGTTCATAAATAGTTGTAATGACCATCATGCTATGTTTTTATCCTTAGACCCATGCTTTGCTCGGTCTTGAACTCATGTTATTTTTGACCTTCGAGTCTCATGTTATGTTTGATCTTCGGATCTATGTTGGTAAATGGACCTTCGAGTTCATGGAGGTCATACTAGCCATCCACCCCTATTATCCATATGATATGTGTTCTCTTAATATGGGGATGTTAAAATGAACATAATGGAATTAGAATATGAATTTTTATCGTATATGATGTGTATGTTTTATGTATATGTATAATGTGATTTTCATGTTTAGCATGAGATAAATATTAAGTTCATTATGTTATAACATACATGCATGTTATGAAACAGATTATATATATTATAAATTGTGTT
>CANXYI011508024.1:0-14028 GCA_948208565.1 Hura crepitans
GCTAGTACTAGGACATTGCACGTAAGGTTAAAGTGTTTTAAGCAGTGCTAGGACGTTACACCTAAGGGTTAGGTGTATTAGGTAGTGCTAGAATGTTGCACTTGAGGTTAATGTGGTTCGGGCAGTGCTAGAACATTGCACTCGAAGTTGTTATGGAACTAGGTAGTGTTAGGATGTTTCAACTAGGCTCAGGCAATGCTAAAAAGTTGCACTTGAGGTTAATATGGATCAAGTAGTGCTAGGATATTACATCTAAAGTTAAAGTGGAACTGGGCAGTGCTAGGATGTTACACCCAGGCTCAGGCAATGCTAGGACATTGCACTTAAGGTTAATGTAGATCGAGCAGTGCTAGGACATTGTACCCAAAGTTGATATGGAACTGGGCAGTGCTAGGATGTTACACCCAGACTCAAGCAGTGCTAAGATGTTGCACCTAAGGTTGAAGTGGTATGAGCAGTTCTAGGACATTCTATCTGAGGTTAATATGGAACTGGGTAGTGTTAGGACATTGCACCTCCACTCAGGCAGTGCTAGGATGTTGCACCTAAAGTTAAAGTGGTTCGGGTAATGCTAGGACATTTCACCCAAGTTTAAAATGTACTAGGTAGTGCTAAGATGTTGCACTTGAGATTGAAGTGGTTTTAGCAGTGGTAAGATGTTGTACCTGAGGTTAATATGGAATTAGGCAATGCTTAGATGTTGCACTTAGACTTAGGCAGTGCTAGGATGTTACACCTGAGGTTGAAGTGGTTTGCATAGTGCTAGGATGTTGCACTTGAGATTGAAGTATACTGGCTAGTACTAGGACATTGCACGTAAGGTTAAAGTGTTTTAAGCAGTGCTAGGACGTTACACCTAAGGGTTAGGTGTATTAGGTAGTGCTAGGATGTTGCACTAAAGATTAAAGTGGTTTGGGCAGTGGTAGGATGTTACACATGAGGTTGATATGGATCTTGGTAATGCTAGGATGTTACACCCAGACTTAGGCAGTCCTAGGATATTGCACTTTAGGTTGAGGTGGTTTGGGTAGTGCTAGGATGTTGTACCCGAGGTTGAAGTGTACTGGCCAGTGCTAGGACGTTGCACCTAAGGTTAAAGTGGTTTGGGCAATGCTAGGATGTTGCACCTAAGGTTAAAGTGAAACTAGGCAGTGCTAAGATGTTACACCCATACTGAGGCAGTGCTAGGATGTTGCACCTGAGGTTGATGTGGTTCAGGTAGTGCTAGGACATTACACCTGAGGTTGAAGTGGAACTAGGCAGTACTAGGACGTTACACCCAAACTCAAGCAGTGCTAGGATGTTGCACCTGAGGTTGATGTTGTTTGAGCAATGCTAGGATGTTGCACCCGAGGTTAAAGTTGAGAGAAAAATTTATTGATAGAGGGTCACTGACCTTGCCCCCTACAATAGAGCAAATGGTGATTGACAGCCATTAGTTCAGCATTTGTGATGTTGCATGTAAATTTTGCTTGCCCTCTATGAGAAAAAGGCTTAAGCATGTTAATCATTTGTGGAGTTTCATATTGAATAGCATAATACCCTTATAAACTTAGGAATATTATAGATTTTTTAATCGTGTAGGCTTATAAAGGCTTGTAGCTTGCACTTTGCTATTGGACTAAGTAATTATCATAAAGACTACCCCAATTTTTTTGATCGTGTAGGCTTATAAAGGCTTGCAGCTTGCTCCTTATTATTGGACTAAGTAATTATCATGAAGACTGCCCCCTGCAAGAAAAAGTTAAAATATGTTAGTCACTGTATTTTTAATTGTAATTTTAATGCATGCTGTATGTGAGTGCTTTGTCTTAATCGAAAAAATTTTATTTCTTTCTTCTTCCATTTCTTCTTTATGTCTTTATGATTGATTAATTAATTTATTACTATTATTATATTTTTTTCTCCCATTTTTTTCAAGATAAATGTAATTAATAGAAAAGAACTAATAATTTTATAAATAAAAGCTTTAAGTACAAATTTTAGTGTCCTAAGCTAATATGTACAGTGATAGATTAAAAAGATATATAAGGAGTGTTAAAGCTCGGGTAGATATCTTGAGACGTGGAGTGACTGAATCTCAATTTCAATCGAATATAATGATATGTTTTATGCAGGTATCCTTGATCCTCGTGTTCAAATCACATCCCCTCAAACTTTCTCACTACTACAAACATTACTTTTCAAAATTATTGCATCACCACCACCACTGGCTCAACTTTGGTATGGCTTTCTATTGATTTTCCAAATCTCGTGTATAGGTAGTGTTTGTTGATAAAGGTGATAGCAAAGAGGCATTTAAAGTGCTCGGCTTCCTCACGGTTAAGCTAGTTAAAAGCTACCACATGTTTAAGCTTGGGGCTATGTTTATGCTTGCTCTATTGGCATCCATATGTCATTTGTAGCTTGAGAGATGATCATTTTGACTAATAAGCAAATAGTTATTTTGGGCTTTTGGCTAATTAATGTGCACATAGATCCTAAATGTGTCTTTTCCATAATCTGCTCCGCTTTTTTTTCATCCAAACAATATAATTTTGCCTTTCTATGCCATTAAATACAGGGTTACTTTTAAGAGCCAATTCATTTCGATATGGAGCAAAAGCATATGCATGCTTTATGTATGTTCAATGCATCTTCGAGCACAGATGCTTATGCAAATACAAATCTCTATAATATAATGTACGCCTAAGATGAAAATTAAATTTATGAATTAGATGTAAGTATCTAATGCATAGAAGGGTGAGCATGTTGATAGGTATGCCTAATTCTACGGAGGATGAATGAATGATAGGCCCTTATATATGTATGCATGTATGTACAAGCATAATACATGTGTGAATGTGCATGTTTGCAACCATGAATCCTTTTTTTATATAGTGCATATGCATGTATGTGTTATTTATACTATGTAAACATGTTTGTGATTCACCTAAGATGAACTTAATTCCTTCACAAGTAATGTATGGCATAACACTAATGCATGGGAATGCTTACTCAACTTTTTTTACTACATGCATATTTATACAAGTAAATACTTATATTTAATAATGTGTGATAAACATTGAATATAAGCCTTTGTAACAAAATGCATAAGTCATATGCATGGATGAAAGGGTATGTATGCATTAAGGCAAGAGTAAAATGTACATGCATGAACTGGTGATGATAAAATGTTTATGCATATATGAATGGACTAACACTAATGTATAAATGGAAGAATAATACATGGAAACATTATGAAAAATACATGTCTATGTATGTCTCATGTTAGATGGTGAAAGAATGATACATATGTCCAATGTGCTTATCTAATGTGCTGAATGAAGATATGCAAATGACGGATATACTAAAACTTTCTTAATGAATGTGTTTACAAATGCATTTTCAAGCATAAAACATTTTCTTTGATATTACTCTTTCCTTGGGCTCATCATAAGGAATAATTGGGTTTTAGTTGTCTTTAAGGAAAGTGTCCATTTTTATTTAAAAGTGAATCAAAGTTCTTATCTACAGTGGTGTAAGATTTTATGGTTGCCAAAAATCAAGGTGGGCATTTCGTCGTTGATTAGTGATGCCCCTATTTCCCTACAGATTGTCAAAACTCTTTTCTTTGCCTTAATTTTTGCCTAATGTGCCCCTGAAGGGAGGTTTTTGCATTAGTGGGCTATGCCCTAATTTTTGCCTAATGTAGCTCTCGAAGTAGGTTTTCACGCTAACGGGCCACCTAACTTTTGCCTAATATGCCTTCTTGCTAGAAGGTTTTCACATTAATAGGTTTTTTTTACCCAAAGCCTCACATAAAGATTTTATGCTTTAATGCTCCGATTGTCGAGGGTGTACTTTTACTATCATAACCTGTTCTTACTGAAGATCAATCCAGTTGTCATTGTCATGAAAGTTGGTTATTTAGTGGAAGGAATTACATGTTGATTTTGATGGTGTGATAAACAACAAGGTAATAAGGTAATAAAAAAGGAATTTTTGGTTATTTTGCATGATGCAGCTTGCCATTTGTTAGCACATATGCACAAAAGATAATTACCGTAAATACATGTAATGCAATTAAACTTAGTTCACTTAATTTCAACATCTAAACATCTTGGACCTCATTATACTAAACTCATGTTATCAACCTACCACTAGGGTTTTCATGGTTGAATATTTTCTCCTAATTCCTTTAACTTTTGCCTAGGACATTTCAAAAGTTTTTTGACCTAACAAGGATTATTACTTTTATTTTATTTATTTCTTTGTTTTCTTTTTAATCCACTTTCTTTTTTTTAGGTATTTACCCTGTTGATGAATGGGGTTATTGAACTTTTTGCAACATTAGTGCAATTAGAGATGACTTAACTTGGCATGAGTTTTTGCTTAAGACTCTTTAATCTATGGGTAATGCCATCTTTTCTCAATTATCAAACAAAAGGATTCTTGACTTTGCAGCATTCACAAGGGGTTATTCAGGGAGCTAGACCCTTTTTATGCAATAAGAACTTTAGACAAGAGAAAACCACAAGTTTATGGCTGTCTTTTTTTTATTAGTACTCAATGTACGAAATGATTATTTCTAAGACCCCCTATTTTTTGTGAAAGCAAAGAATGGCATTAGGCTTAACATTAGCGTAAAAAGGAGTTTTTGAAGGCCAAGCTATCATTACCAAATCAATTCTCTCTTGTGATGATTTTGATTGCTTATATCAATAGTCTAGCCTAGAAAAATGTTAGACTACTTTCAACGAACTTCATATATGCCCACAAGATTAATTGTGAAGCTGATCCCAGGGTTTATTTAGTCATAAAGGCTATAGAAATCAATCCAAGGTAGCATTATAGAAGATGATGGGTGATAAGAGCAGAAGGATACTTGTATTTGTTTGAAAGGAGATAAATTTAAGGTGTCGGATTCCTAGGATCTTTTAGGCTAGGATTTGATAAGATGATGATTGGGTTGAGATTTTAACGCCATGGGCATTGCTTGTTTGCTAGTCTTTTCTTTTAATCTTCTGAACCCACAAGTTCCCTTAATTAAATAGCTCAATATGGGATAAACTGCTTTTTTTATTATTTTTCTTCTTTTTTTTTCTTTATTTTTTTATCTCTCTTTTCCCCTATAAAGAGTTAAAGAAAATATGATTTAAGATGCTCACACATACTAAGATTAAACAAACTAGTCGTAATTGAATTAACATCACATATGCAATGATTATCAATGTGCATGCTATCACATGGAGGATATGTTTCTAAGCACAAAACATTTCCAAAAACATAAAAGAAAGGTCCGGGTATAGGCTTGAAACTTTGTCATGATCAAGAAACTGGTAAGTGAGGTTCACTCTTCCTTTGTGAATTCTTGAATAACAGCATAAAGAGTCCAACATTCATCTATGTGATGCCCTGTATGTTAGTGATATTCACAGAAGAGATCAAAGTAATATCTTATCTTATTTTGACATTTGGTTGATTGAAATGGGAGTGGTTGCAGCTTTCCTTCTAGTACCAATTTTTTAAAATGCCATAATAGTGGTTTAATCAAATTGAGGTGACCTTCTTTGTTCATTGCTGGGGTGTTAACATGGGTAAGTCATGTATTAGTAAGGTGGGGCCTCTTTCTACTCAGATACTCTTTCTTCATTTTATAGCTCTTAAGATAATAAGCATAAAGTACTACATCAGCTATTGCATGACTAACAACTTGTAGTACTTCTTGCTTAGAAACTATGAGAGCCTTAAAAAATTTTCTACGTGTAAGAAGAGCATCTTGATCTCCTATCTTCACCTTAACAACATTCCTAACCAATGTAGCTAAGGTGATTGCTAGCATTCCTTATTTAAAATGATCCAATACAGTTATTAATTCCTTTCGGGACATAAAGGCATCTTGATCATCAGCCATAGTTAGGGGCAGAAGTGAGAAGCTATGTTAGATAGGGAAACAGTGAGCCTGAGGAAAGAATAATCTATAAAAGATGTACACATAAATAGTTAGCATGACTTATGATTCTTATCATATGTGTTTATGATGCATGATCTAAGCAGTATGATGTATGCATCCATTTTCTACATGTGCTTAAGTATGTGTTGTGTATGCCTAGATGCTAAAGAGACTTTTTACTTATGTATAGTATACATAATGTAATGCACATTTAATGATGCATGTATGATGATGCATAACTTTTTGTAATATGTATATCTACAATACCATATGATGCACATTGTGCACAAAAAGTAATGAGTAAGTACGATGCATGTTCATGCCTAATTAACCAAAAAGATGATGATGTATATGCTATTGATGTATGTATATATATGCATGATTGACCACTATGATGTAAATGCATATGGATGGTGGGTGATTTTATAGTATATCCTAGATATAAGTGCATAAAGGTGATGCAATGAAGTTCTTCAAGATGTAATGCATGTATGCAACTTGATATGCGATGCATGTAATGTACCTAATGCCAAAATTTGTATAAGGGCCTACTTGATGCATGCATGGATGCATATATGAGTAAAATGATTGGGTAAGGAGTTAATGGGGCTAAAGATATGTATATGCAGCTCCTATATGAGATGGCATTATATACGTTAGTTGTACAAATAATTATGCATGGTTATTATACAACTAGTGCTTAAAAATGCATGTTATAAATAATATGAGATTTTATCTTAATGAGTGACTATTGCATGATGGTGTGAATGACATATAGATGCATACTTAAAATGCATGAAATGAAGATGCATGACAACTTATGCATAATGATATCAAGAATTATATAATGTTATGGAATGCATATATACATGATTCACTAGATGATAATGTATGAGATAGATTTATGTATGGTGTGATGCATGATGGATACAAAATACACTAATATGGTGGTCATGTGTGATAGGTGTGTGACATGATAGGATGCCAAGTGTATGTATGTATGAATGATCTTTTATGATGGATGATGTATGTGCATGGACTAGCATGATGCATGTATATATAAAATGAGCCATAATGCATGATAGACACTATATGTATGTTTGAAACTACTAAGGACTAATATGATACATATCAAAATATGTTGTATCTATATCTAAAAGGCTATGTATACTTAATGGATGCATGAATGAACTTATGAAAATCTATTTGGCATATGTTGATAAATATATGCATGGTACTAGTATAGAATTATATGCTATGTATGGACAAAAGGTTACTTATACAAGTATGTATATGTATATGTGTGCAAACTGATGTGGCTATACATGGGTGAAAATGATAGGTTTTCACAATGATATGGGTTTACAATATTATATATATGTGTATGAAAATAAAAAAGATACACATTAGTGAATACAAAGTCAAACACATATAAGAACCTTTCAACCTTATCACTTCCCACACATGAGGTCCATGTGCTTTTTCCTAAAAGGGGTTACTTGCGGGACATTGAGGGCCCCAATATGTTTCAATAATGAATAACAAATAGCTAAACATTATTTCTCTCATATTAAAGAGCGCATGCAATATATTTAGCCCATATATGTTGGATATGTTTAATCCAACCAAAATGCAGGGTCTGGCCCATTGCAGTTAAAAAAGGCCTATTGGGTTTAACAACATTTTGAGATGATTAAGCCATATTTCATTTATATTGGCCCATATAGCACACAATGCATCATTAACTGGGGTACTTAGGGAAAGCTGCTATTGGTCATTACATGGGCTCATGGTTAGGTCACGCAAGTTATGGTCATCCAAGCATAGTCCCTCCACAACGGGTCTATCTCATTATAAGCATACAACTATTTGGTTCACCATTTCATATACCTTATAGCACAAGGCTTGGATTTGATGTCATTCCTAACAATCTTCCAAATTGAATGAAAATGGGTTCATGCTTCGAAATGACATCAGGGTAAGAAAGGGATGCCTAACTTATTCTACGGCTCTAGCATGTGATGCAGTTTCGAAAAAAGATAATATTATAAATTCTAAACATGAAGTTCCATATTAATTTGATATATTTTCAGAGCATGGTCTCATGGTGTCCTCAGTGGAGTTGCCACTGTTCACATCACCTTCCTCCTTTCACAGGTCGATTGAATCAAAACAACCGAGGACTCGACTTAAACCTCACTCCTTGAGTCTCAAAAGATGAGAAGTGGATTCAAGGAATCCTAAATTGTTCTAATTCAGTTGGCCTAGAAAGAGCGAGTTGGGCACCATAAGGTAGGAGTCGCCATACGACCAAAGCCAAAAAATACCTTGTTGGGCCAAAACCAGAGCGATTCAAAAACCCTACTCTTATTTATACCTCAAGTTAATACGAAATTTTAAATTGAATTTATAATGTTATCCATTTCCTTCAAGTGGGTTTAGGTGTCAAAATAAATCACATATTCACATAATAGAATAATAAAAACATATTTTCATAAATAAAATGCTTTAAATTTAAGAACTCTATACATGAAACCGAGCAATTGATTATTTTAAGAACTTTAGTTTTTACATGCTTATTTTTAGAAAGTGGATTTTTATCATTTATGAATTTTGTTATGGATAAATCAAAATCCATTTTTATTAAGAAAACACTGATTTAATTAAATACAAAATGGTTTAGTGACTAAATTAATTATTTTGAGAACTTTGGTTCTCGCACGCTTATTTTTAGAAAATGAATCTTCATCATATATAAAATCGGGTGGTTGATTATTTTGAGAACTTTAGTTCTCGTATGCTTATTTTTAGAAAATAGATTTTTATTATTTGTGATTTTTATTAAGGAAAAATCAAAACCTATTTTATTAGTAAAATACCAATTAATTAGGTATAAAATAACTTAATTATTTTTTATGGTATGCAAAAATCATTTTCTTATCTATTACAACATACACGGAATATACAGGAGAATAATCAGACTAAAAAATAAACTACATGGTAATCACTTAAAATACATTCAACTCAAAAATAAAATAAAATAAATTACATGAAAATCGCCTAAAATACAATCTAGCGTTGTTTGATAAAGAGAGCAAGCAGAAAGATTAAATCAACTGTAACACATCAAATAACTCATATCACAATAAGATCAAAACATTAGAATCAGAAATAAATGGCCGGACAAAAAAAACAATACATAAAAGGAAAAAGACAGCTCACCACAAAAATATCATAACAACAACAATAATACAAAACCCACGAAATACAACAACAACAATAATAATACACAGATTTACAGATCTAACAAGTTATCGCACCTAACCAGTAGGTGGATAAAAGAAAAACTGAAAATAGAAAGAGAAGAAAAAGAAGAACCAAATGGTTTACCGTATATAATTGCCTTTAGAAAGAAAAGATCTCGAAAAGACGGAACCTGCAGAGAAAAATCTTTCGAAATACTAAAAATGGTGTTTAAAGAATATTTTTTTTGCCTTTTTTGGAGTTTTTTCCTAAGAACCAAGAGAGAGAAAATCTATATGGATTTTTTTATTTATACACAAATCTCGAGGCATGCAAAACAATCATTTCAGAGAGTGAAACAGTTGTTTTGGCCTCAAAACGACCATTTTAAGGATCAAAATGGATGTTTTGCCTACATGGGTGACGTGTACGGATTCTGCCTTCTTTGGCAAAATAATGTCATTTTGTTGAGGAAAAATAGCTATTTCAGATAAGTATGAAACAACAATTTTAAGGCGAAAATGGTCGTTTCAACAAGGCATGAAACGGTTGTTTCAGAGCAAAACAATGCCATTCTGCCTAAAGGCTAGAAAAATGTAAAAATGTTATTTTCTTAATTTTAAAACTTTATTTTCTTTTTCAAATAGCATAAGTGTTGGGCATCGAGCTCAGCCTACTATAGATGCCTATTTTCTTCACATTTCGAATTACACCGTGAGATTTTTAGGGCCGAATAAAAACCTTTTATTTTTAATTTTTTTAAAAAATTTGAGATCTTTAGACTAGACATTAACATCCTCATTCCTTGAAACTTAGTCTTTTTTTCATCATTAGGCAATCCAAACATAGGAGTCCCAAAAACCTAATGTTTACAAGCCCATTACATATGCCTTCTTAGATATTGGGCAAAATCCAAAATAGTTGCACTAACAAGTTATTTCTTAGAAGAATTTGGATCAGGATGATTTTCAAGCATCTTAGCACTATCTTTTAATGATAGAGAGTTTGAAAATCCTATTCGATTAAATTTATCCTATCTTCATAATAGATAGAGGCCATGTGTTTGGATCGAATTTATCCAACTTGCATCAAGGATAGCTTGTACTCTTATTCTAAAGCTAGGGAAATTTTCAATATCATGTCCTATAGCTCTGACATATTAATCAGACTTAGTAGTTAGGTTATACCATTTTGGATAAAGAGGATTAATGATTCTTATAAGTGTTGGGCACACTAGGTGGTTTTGGGATAAAAATGACAATAAATTAACATATGTCATAGAAATTACTAAGTTATATGCCTTTTTCTTAGGTTGATTACTTAATTGATCTACGACATTTTATGGCTTACTTAGGCCAAAGATATGTTGGTAACATGAAAGGTTCGTTTTGCACTTCTTTGGCTGTACTTCTTATCCATGAAGTTTTCTTTTCTCATATTTTCAATACCTAATTTGATTTTTCCTTATTTGGGTCTTTGCTAAATTCTTTCCCCGGCTAATACAAAATCTAAAAAGTTGGTAGTGGCATTTGTTGCAACATATTGCAAAATGGCACTTCCAATATCTCTAAGAAACTTGATATCATTTCTTTTTCACTTAAATGAGGTATTATATGGGATGTTTTTACTCTCTATCTTTTGGCACATTCTTTAAAGATTTATGTATCCTTTTTCTCCATCACCTAAAAGCCATCTCTACTAGGTGTCAATGCAATGTTTTGTTTATATTGTTCAAGAAATAAGGCAGACAGTTCTTTCCAACTCAAAGTTAGACCTTTCAAATCTTCTTAAAAAAATGTGTATCGTAAGCTTTTCATCTTTAATAAATAGGGTCATCTGATTGCAATATATGGAAACATGATTTTGTGGGTACATTGAACCATCATATTTCTCAAATTTAAGAATTATGAATTTTAGCAAAAATGTCACATCAGGTACCAAACATAATTGAGCAGCATTTGTGGTCCTAAAAGTATTAATTCCTTTAATAACTTTAATTCTTTCATTAAAGAACTCAATTTTCTTTTCCACCAAGTTATCAGCATAATTCTTAGGGTCTGCTTGTGATGTAAAAATGCCAGGGCCTAAAATTGTATTTTCTTTAAATTGTTTCTCATGTAGATTTATTTGTATCTCAATTTGATAAGATTGTGCATTATTTGAGGAATTACTATGGTTAAAGTTTGATCTAATTTAGGTGGGTATTGGGTATAGTGACGTCTTTGTCATATTTTCCACATTTCTTCCTTGAAGATATTACACGATTGTAGTCAATTGTGTTTTGGTATTAGAAAAGTAATGCCTCAAAAACTTTTAACTTATGAATAGTACTTTCATAGGAGTGCTCAGTAATCTGGAGATACAGGCAATACTAACACTACTAGATGGAAGTATTAATTATAACAAAATTAAAAGTTAAGTTTTGAGCGAAAATGAAGTCGTTAAGAGGGTTAAAAGAGAGGTTAAAGTTTTCATGCCAATGCCTCGTGAATAATACCATAGTGAAAGCTGAACTATAAAATATTTTATTTTTGCTCAAACTGACCTTAAAATGGTATAACCTGACACTCAAAAATTCTAACTAGTCCAATGGAAATAGAATTGAAATTTTTTTGAGATTCAAAAGTATTTTTTCAAAAATTGTATAATATTAAAAATTAAGATTTTTATCGATTTTTTTGAAATTTTGAGCTGAAATTTTAGGAGCATGTAAAATATGGCAATTATGATTTTTTGGTAAAATTTGAGAACTTTCGAGCTCATAGATTGATTTCTGTGAGTTTTTGAAGGAAAAATGGGGAAAATATTTTTTTAATAAGTATAAAAGGCAATGTTGTTATTTTGTTTCATCATCTTCCTCACTCCATTCTCCTCCATGGCTGATTGTTTTAAGAGCTCTCCCCCACTTTTTCTTCATTTTCTTTTGATTTAAGCCCATTTTCCACCTTAAATCTTGCCTATGCAGTCCCGTAACCTTAATTTTGGCATAAATTTCAAGAAAAATCGTAGAGATTTCTTATTTCAAGATATGTGTGAATAGTGACTAAGGGTGGTTCAGATGAGTTTTTTCGAGTTTTTATTTTTTTTATGGTGTCCTTGGGGACTAGTAGTAACTGTATAAAAGTCAGTTTTTAGTTTCGATTTATAGTTGATTTTACATGAATTTTTGAATATTATGTATATTATGTGTTCATATAAAGAGAATGAGAAAGGGAAAGAGAAGCAGTGAGTGACTATTCTCAATGTATTCAACGATCATTGTAAGTGTATTCGGATTAATTTGTTCATTACATAAAGATGTCAATATAAAAGTGTATTTATGTGTTTTTGTGTATTATGCTATAGGGTGCATTTTGTGAAACTGATTATTCGACAATGTCTATGGTCGAAAATGATGCATAATTGCTTTACATTGTTATTGATTTCGATGATTATTGCATTAGGATAGGAAATGTCTATCGTTGTTTAAAACGAGTAAGAATGTATGTGTTAAACATGGCATAAAGCATGAACATCTATGTGATAAAAATGAGTGTGATATGAAAATTGGTTGGTATCTTATATGATTGATTCGGTGAATGCCAATGTGGCACATAATGTGAATTGACCTAATTGTCAGTTATGTGCATGTAATTAACATGATGATATTTAAGTATCATAGTCAAAATGTAGTAGTATAATTGGTTAAATACATGAGAACATGGCAGCATAAGATAGTGTCCCATACAATTAGACAACTTAGATTAGATAGGTTGACCGGTCAACTAGGGATAGATAGCAGTTTTTAAGATACCTCGATGCCTATATTAGGTAGGTGCAGACGTTGTAGGGTCTACAAGGCCACTACATAACCATTTGGCCTATGGGCAATTACATTTGACCTTTAGGTAATCAAACGGGTGCCATCATAGGGTCTATAAGGCCAGTGTACAATCATTTGGCTTGCGAGCACTTACATGTGGCTTTCGGGCAATCAGATGGGTATAGCCATCGTAGGGTCTAAAATATGGGCCACTGCACAACTATGTATATGATCGTTCTGATCAAGATCTCGATATCCAATATTGAGTTGTTGTTTTTTAGGTATGAGAACGAATATAATGATACAACATTGATTGAATATGAGATTAGATTTAGAAATACTGTGACATGTTTGCTACATTAGCATGATTGTGAAAATGAATGTAATACATTGTCCATTGTGATTTTGTGCAACTGATGCATTTGGTATTCAAAACACATATGATATGCAATATATACACATGAAATCATGCACTCACATAACAAATACACTTACATGTTTTATCACTGTGAATATATATATTTGATATACTTGTATATGAATATATGTGAACATGTGTAAACATAAGTTAATTTGAATACACCACTAAGCAATTGCTTAGCGTGTCATTTTTATGCGATACATAGGTTAAGATAGGTAGGATTGTACATAGCCTCAAAACAAAAGCCATTTTACAAGAAAATTCTTTTTAGTACAAAGTTGTTTTTAATATGGTTACTTGATATATGTATATTGAAGCAATCTTATATGGCAAGGGATGGGCCTAACCTACATTGTACATATGTTTTAAACACATTTGTATACAATAGCATTAACTAACATTTGAGAATGTGTGTGATGTATACAGAAATTTTATAAACCTGTGATTATTGTTGTGATGAGTTTGTGTTGGAAGGTCAAACAAACCCAGAAAATGTTGATTTGAGTTGATTTATTATAAAAGTGCTTTATTTGACAGGTTTCTATTTGGGATTTATGCACGGACAATTGTTATGCTGTCAAAATTTTTATCACAAGCTCTAAATAGTAAACCGACGAAAAAGATTTT